>VMBQ01001987.1:94266-151157 GCA_007657795.1 Dreissena rostriformis
TTAACCCTTTGCATGCTGGGAAATTTGTCGTCTGCTAAAATGTTGTCTGCTAAATTTCTAAAATTAGCATTTTCTTTGATTTTTTTTCAAAGAATACTATCAGAATAGCAAACAGTTTGGATCCTGATGAGACGCCACGTTCTGTGGCGTCTCATCTGGATCCAAACTGTTTGCAAAGGCCTTCAAAATCCGGTTCCAGCACTCAAAGGGTTAATCAATAATCTGTTACATATCCACCAATATGGTACTTACATAAAAGATAAAATAATCTTCACATTTTTAAACAGCATTTGACTACTAAATAAGTTATGAATTTGAGGTCGCTGCTAGCAATCGGTTGCATCCTGACTCTTGTCGTATTCTCAAGATATCCCTTTGTCATTGAATACTTGTTCTATTCCGGAAATGAACGCAATAAGTCGTTGCAAACTAACAACTGTGTCTGCTTATATAGATATATAACTAGGGTTGATTGTTTATGGAAGTCTGATTTTTAATAAAAAGTTGTATCCTGTATCTTATAACTTTAATGTGAATGAAAATTGCATATGCTCATATATTATAGAGTGAAAACTTGAGTACTTTACTTTTAGATTAGTGGTTGCATGGCTACTTAGCTTGAGGTGGTACATACTTAACTTTTAAGGTAGCGCACCCGTAATGATTTCCCTCGTTTTCCTACTAAGATCGAAGAGCCTTTTAACCTGTTTACTTATGCATATCTAATATAAGCAGGAATTTATGTGAAATTGTCGTGGCCAAGTGGTTGAGGCGTTAGACTTAAAATCTTTTGGGATCTTCCCGCGCAGGTTCGAATCCTGCCGACACCGCATACTATTTTGTGACGCATTTTATTTCTTTTCTAACATAATTTGATTTAATATAGAATATAAGCTTTGTTTATTGTTAAATATATTGCAATTTGTATGCACATTTTTCAATTTTTAAGATTAAAACGTTATGGATAAATTGGGTGATTTACTGCTGAAAAAACGAATCATGCATGTTTCATTTTTATTTTTATTTCAAAAAGTAAATGGTAAATCTGTTTATTTCTTGGTATTTTTGCTGTATATAGTGTACCTATAAAAACTATAAGTTCAAAATATTACTTAAATGAAGCTATTTTGAATTTTATGACACTTTGTTTTTAACCAACCCAATTTCTACTTGGCTGAATCCACTTACATTTCATGGCGCTCTTCCATAGATAACAAGTTATAAACAATAAATGTCTGTAAAAGAATACTTATTTCATCTTGTTTAAACTTTAAACACCTTTACTGCATCTGTACACACCAACTGCATGCCTGTATTTGGAAATCTGGATGAATTATGGAACTTTCATATACCCCAAATAAACTGGATGAAAGCCAAGCGTGGGGTGGTTTTGAAAAAATCTGTATATTTTTTTTAAAAGCATGGAAAGCCTACCTAAAAGTGTGCATGTAGTTCAGTGAAATGATGCTGATTAAGAAAATAATACATAAGATTATATTTCGAAAGGTGCCCATTACGGGTGCGCTACCTTAAATTGGCTGGAGGTGGTATATACTTAGTAAAATCAATCTGCCGTGGAGCCTTCTTCCGTTTACTAGCGGTGACTTCAGCCACAGCAACACCCACAGTTTTATCCACCATGGCGTTCTGCAGCTGCTTCACTTGAGCCTCCAACTGCCGCACTCTTGTCATAAGTTCCTGGGAGAATTATCATTCAAATTCATAAACACAGAATTGAATGTGACGGTTGCCATTTTTCTACATCCAAAATACTGAAACTTACTTAGACGTAAGAAAAAAACATGTTGGTTTCCGGTTACCCGACCGACCGTGTCGTTTTACCCCCGACTGCATTTTTTTATAAAAAAATAAATAAATAAAAAAAATAAAAAATCATGAGTGGACAACAATGATATTGTTTTACACTATTCGGTCGCGTTTTAGATCACAAACAGCCCGAAGTTTACACCACGCCGATATCATACAAAATGGCCGTCTGATCAAGCGTGGTGGCTTGACACGAAGGCTGAGCCGCCATTTTCTTTGGCCATTTTGGAATTCAGCTTAGCGGAAAAAATCCAATGACGAGGCAAAGTCATATTTATATCAAAAACCTGACTTATTTGAAACAGTACTTGATTATCTCAATAAGGTTATTATCTGTAATATCTTTTGTGCACAAATCTTGAATTGTTTTGTGCACAACTTTCATTTTAATTATTTAAAACATGTTGGTACGAAATGAGTACCAACATCAAATAATTCCGAACATTTTCGAACCAAAAAAAAAATATTTAAAAAAAAAAAAATCCAGACCTACCGACCCTCATTTTTTTGAGCCCGTAACCGGAAACATAAATGTTTTTTTGTTAGGCCTTATATGTCATTATTGTCAAATTCCACCGACCAGCATTCAAAGGTGAGCTGTGATTGATTAAATCAGATGCATGTTCCATGTCTAAAAGCAAGTATAGATTTCATAAGGGGGAGTTAGGATTTGCAATCGATAGTCCTAGTACTCCTACAGAGCATTTTTGGGAAATTTTCATCCCTTTTTTGGAAATTTAACAATCCTGAATGTGTATATGAAGTTTCTGTAAATGTAATGAGTCTTAACTGAAAATAGGACAGTCTAATGTATGAAAAACAAAAAGCCATGAGGAGTTTTTGAATGATACAATCAATGAATAACATTAATATTTTTGTGTCCTACTTCTTACTAGCAATTGGTAAAGCATTTTTACATTAAGACAAAAATAAAATGTGTAAAAAAATAATCTGGAGAGATTCAATATTATATAAAAAAAAAAAAAACATATTTTGTAAAATCATTTTCTTTGTTGAATGTTGCCTTTTCTCACTAAAAACATTTTTAACCCTTTTAGCGCTGGAACCAAATTTTAAAGGCCTTTGCAAACAGTTTGGATCCAGTTGAGAAGAACGTGGCGTCTCATCAGGATCCAAACTGTTTGCTATTCTGATAGTATTCATTGAAACAAAATCAAAGAAAATGCTAATTTTAGAAATTCAGCAGACAACATTTTAGCAGACGACAAATTTCCCAGCATGCAAAGGGTTAAAATGATAGTTCAACCTGGCTGAAGTTTTCTTTTGTTAGTAGCATGGTACAACTACAAGACAATCTAGGTAAAATAAAGTATCCATAATTTAAAAACAGAAGCATTGAAGTTAAAATAGTTATGGCAATAATGTCTGACATTCAATTATACAATTCAATATACATTTTTATTTTAAATCCTGTTCAGCGTCTTTACAGTATGGATTGTCCGAATATAGTATGTCCGAATACTTCTACACTTGGTTAACGATCAATTTTTCAAAAAGCTTTAATTTTCTGCAAGAGATCGTGTAAGGAAACCAATTCTGGTGAATGAATTGTAAATAAATTAACATTTTCATACAAGAATGTACCTGTTTGCTTAGTCTAAACATCGTGAAATCTTCCAACAAAAACGTGAAATGTATCGTGCTTGTTGAGAAATTACAAAGTTGTGAAAGTTGCACACACAGAACACTATTTTCCGCAAATTTGTTTTATTTCTACAAAGAAAACAAGGTTATATGCAATCTATTTTAGTTATTTATACATACATACGTTTATTTTGTTAGAGGATAATCATGATTATTAATTGAATTGAGAACAATCTTAGTAAACTCGATGGTAAGAGTGAACATTGGTAGGTTACAAACAACTAACTTTCTATGAAACAAACTCAAGAGTATCTCTATAAACCATAGGCTTTGAACGCAATTCATTAAAAATGGTTCGAATTAATTTACTGACAACCCCTGTAATTCTTAATTCATAAATTGGCGTTTCTGCAATGATTTATTATGATCAAGTATCAAAGTTAAGGGAGGCAACTACATAGTTCCATGTATACGTATAGACAATCCCAGAATCGATAATATGGGCGCCGCCATATTGGCTATTACGTAATCCGCGATTGAAAACGGTACTGAAGAATNTTTTAAAAGCATGGAAAGCCTACCTAAAAGTGTGCATGTAGTTCAGTGAAATGATGCTGATTAAGAAAATAATACATTAGATTATATTTCGAAAGGTGCCCATTACGGGTGCGCTACCTTAAATTGGCTGGAGGTGGTATATACTTAGTAAAATCAATCTGCCGTGGAGCCTTCTTCCGTTTACTAGCGGTGACTTCAGCCACAGCAACACCCACAGTTTTATCCACCATGGCGTTCTGCAGCTGCTTCACTTGAGCCTCCAACTGCCGCACTCTTGTCATAAGTTCCTGGGAGAATTATCATTCAAATTCATAAACACAGAATTGAATGTGACGGTTGCCATTTTTCTACATCCAAAATACTGAAACCTACTTAGGCGTAAGAAAAAAACATGTTGGTTTCCGGTTACCTGACCGACCGTGTCGTTTTACCCCCGACTGCATTTTTTGTATCAAAAAAATAAATAAATAAAATAAATAAAAAATCGCAAGTGGACAACAATGATATTGTTTTACACTATTCGGTCTGGTTTTAGATCACAAACAGCCTGAAGTTAAAAATTTCCCGACCTACAGACCCTCATTTTTTTGAGCCTGTAACCGGAAACATACATGTTTTTTTGTTAGGCCTTATATGTCATTATTGTCAAATTCCACCGACCAGCATTCAANCATTTTAGCAGACGAAAAATTTCCCAGCATGCAAAGGGTTAATATGGGATCAAAGACCTATGACAAAGTCAAAATATCACTGGTGACAGTTAATGAAACTTTTTAGAAGACATGTCCCAGCTTTTTAATAGCTAAAATCATTGTCAATCAAAAACCACTGATATGTCAACCTAACAAAGGGCACAGATTCTGTACATACAAATCGATCATATTTGAGGCCCATTTCTTCAGAGTTTGATTTTGTTTCAAAATCAATATATTTTTCTTTCTAAATGACTAATTTTGTTAACATACCAGTAACTCTATAGTTTTATCTGTCATTTTATAAATAAACTTCTAGCAAAATCTATTTGGGTTGTACCTATTACAAGAGTTTAAAGTAATACATAATAAAAAATTGGAAAAATTACTGTTTTATGTATTGCTATTTTTCCATCAGTTCAGTGACCCCATCATTATATCTACAAAGTATAATTATGCCCTTAGGACAAGCTTCAATCCCAAGCTTCCTGATTGCCGTCCGACAGGTGATATTAAGGTTATGTTCAAGTAGCAATAACAACTTACTGTGAATGTTCTTTGTTAGATTTTGCTCCTTACTTTAGCACACAATGGTTATAGTGCAAATAAGTTTTTAATGGGCATGTGCTATTAAGAACACAGCAATTAAAGAAGACCCAAAATTTCCAATTAGAAGATTTCAAATAGCACTTTGTCCCCATTCCATAATTTTATGAGCTATTTTTTCTCCATTGGACTGGTAACATCACTTATCTCTATTGGGCAAAAAACATCTGATATATGAGCCTGGGCTACTCAGGGATAACACTTTCAGCTTAAACAGAATTTTCACTTCTCAGTTGTTTTTTCCTTCTTTGTGACCCGCCGAATGACGACCCTTTCCCCTTGGATTTTTTCCCCCCTCAGTAGGTGAATTTTCCCCTAGATCTCATTTTTCCCCTCCAAAACATTTTTTTTTTAACCTTTAATTAAATAAGTTAAACTGATCCAGTGTAGAAAATAGAAAAATATTGCATACTTAAATTATCTGTTGCCTTGAATTTGTTTTAAAAACAGTAAAATATGTTAAATTGATTATTTAAGACTTTCCTTATTTTCCCCAAAATCCGGTGTTTCGAGCGATTTTTTTCCCCAAATTTGCCTTTCCGCGCTTAATTTTTTCCCCTCAGAAAAGGCCAGGCCCTTTCCCCAAAGTCAGAAAACCTGCTTCTTTTAAATGAAAAATACCAAAAAAGCCAAAAGTGTCATCTCTTATAAGCCCGTGCAGACTGCACAGTCTAGTTGAGAACAACACTTTATGCACATGCACTTAGTTAGCCCAGTTTTCCCAGAATGACACTGATATGACTACGACCAATACTCGCTACAAAGTTTATATGTTATACCTGCCCAAAGGCACTGACACCCTTGTCTGTTCTACCGCAGCGATTGTAAAATGCTGTTTCCCTAAAAACATAAAATGGATTGTTAGCCAAATTTATACTTACGAAATGCAAAAGTTGAGTGTTAAATAGAGTATTTTTTTATTTAAATCTTTCTTTCATTACTCTCATCAGTAAAATTAAAATAAATATCTGAACCACTGCAAGATGTATGGCTTATTAAGGGCTGTACTTTAGAACAATATGCAATGTGTCGCTGACACTGCTGGCTGAAAATGAGCCTCACTCTGGGAAACCTGGGCTTAATGCATGAGCGTAAATTGTTGTCTAAGATTAACCTGTGCAGTTTGCACAGGCTAATTAGGGACCACACTTTCCACCTAGACTCGATTTTCGTTGAGAAGAGACTTCCTTTAAACACAAAATTCATAAAAACCAGAAAGTGTTGTACCAGATTATCCTGTGCAGACTGCACAGGCTAATCTGGGACGTCACTTTATGCACATGCATTAAGCCCCATTTTCCCAGAGCAAGGCTCAATATTTATCTATTGTAACACAGTTCTAGTTTCCTGCTTACTTGGATTCAATGAGCTTGCACTTGACCAGTGCTTCCATTACGGCGCGTTCCACGGTGTGCTCATCATCGGACGTTCCAGCGAAGCCGGTGTAGTCGTGGCCGAGATACATCACCCTCAGAGCTACATGACGCGTGTTGAATCTGAGATCAAGAAGGCTTGCATATCATATAATTTTAATCAATAATCTGTTACATATCCACCAATATGGTACTTACATAAAAGATAAAAATAATCTTCACATTTTTAAACAGCATTTGACTACTAAATAAGTTATGAATTTGAGGTCGCTGCTAGCAATCGGTTGCATCCTGACTCTTGTCGTATTCTCAAGATATCCCTTTGTCATTGAATACTTGTTCTATTCCGGAAATGAACGCAATAAGTCGTTGCAAACTAACAACTGTGTCTGCTTATATAGATATATAACTAGGGTTGATTGTTTATGGAAGTCTGATTTTTAATAAAAAGTTGTATCCTGTATCTTATAACTTTAATGTGAATGAAAATTGCATATGCTCATATATTATAGAGTGAAAACTTGAGTACTTTACTTTTAGATTAGTGGTTGCATGGCTACTTAGCTTGAGGTGGTACATACTTAACTTTTAAGGTAGCGCACCCGTAATGATTTCCCTCGTTTTCCTACTAAGATCGAAGAGCCTTTTAACCTGTTTACTTATGCATATCTAATATAAGCAGGAATTTATGTGAAATTGTCGTGGCCAAGTGGTTGAGGCGTTAGACTTAAAATCTTTTGGGATCTTCCCGCGCAGGTTCGAATCCTGCCGACACCGCATACTATTTTGTGACGCATTTTATTTCTTTTCTAACATAATTTGATTTAATATAGAATATAAGCTTTGTTTATTGTTAAATATATTGCAATTTGTATGCACATTTTTCAATTTTTAAGATTAAAACGTTATGGATAAATTGGGTGATTTACTGCTGAAAAAACGAATCATGCATGTTTCATTTTTATTTTTATTTCAAAAAGTAAATGGTAAATCTGTTTATTTCTTGGTATTTTTGCTGTATATAGTGTACCTATAAAAACTATAAGTTCAAAATATTACTTAAATGAAGCTATTTTGAATTTTATGACACTTTGTTTTTAACCAACCCAATTTCTACTTGGCTGAATCCACTTACATTTCATGGCGCTCTTCCATAGATAACAAGTTATAAACAATAAATGTCTGTAAAAGAATACTTATTTCATCTTGTTTAAACTTTAAACACCTTTACTGCATCTGTACACACCAACTGCATGCCTGTATTTGGAAATCTGGATGAATTATGGAACTTTCATATACCCCAGGGGTGCAAATAAACTGGACAAAAGCCGAGCGTGGGGGTGGTTTTGAAAAAATCAGTATATTTTTTTTTAAAGCATGGAAAGCCTACCTAAAAATGTGCATGTTGTTCAGTGAAATGATGCTGATTAAGAAAATAATACATAAGATTATATTTCGAAAGGTGCCCATTACGGGTGCGCTACCTTAAATTGGCTGGAGGTGGTATATACTTAGTAAAATCAATCTGCCGTGGAGCCTTCTTCCGTTTACTAGCGGTGACTTCAGCCACAGCAACACCCACAGTTTTATCCACCATGGCGTTCTGCAGCTGCTTCACTTGAGCCTCCAACTGCCGCACTCTTGTCATAAGTTCCTGGGAGAATTATCATTCAAATTCATAAACACAGAATTGAATGTGACGGTTGCCATTTTTCTACATCCAAAATACTGAAACTTACTTAGACGTAAGAAAAAAACATGTTGGTTTCCGGTTACCCGACCGACCGTGTCGTTTTACCCCCGACTGCATTTTTTTATAAAAAAATAAATAAATAAAAAAAATAAAAAATCATGAGTGGACAACAATGATATTGTTTTACACTATTCGGTCGCGTTTTAGATCACAAACAGCCCGAAGTTTACACCACGCCGATATCATACAAAATGGCCGTCTGATCAAGCGTGGTGGCTTGACACGAAGGCTGAGCCGCCATTTTCTTTGGCCATTTTGGAATTCAGCTTAGCGGAAAAAATCCAATGACGAGGCAAAGTCATATTTATATCAAAAACCTGACTTATTTGAAACAGTACTTGATTATCTCAATAAGGTTATTATCTGTAATATCTTTTGTGCACAAATCTTGAATTGTTTTGTGCACAACTTTCATTTTAATTATTTAAAACATGTTGGTACGAAATGAGTACCAACATCAAATAATTCCGAACATTTTCGAACCAAAAAAAAAATATTTAAAAAAAAAAAAATCCAGACCTACCGACCCTCATTTTTTTGAGCCCGTAACCGGAAACATAAATGTTTTTTTGTTAGGCCTTATATGTCATTATTGTCAAATTCCACCGACCAGCATTCAAAGGTGAGCTGTGATTGATTAAATCAGATGCATGTTCCATGTCTAAAAGCAAGTATAGATTTCATAAGGGGGAGTTAGGATTTGCAATCGATAGTCCTAGTACTCCTACAGAGCATTTTTGGGAAATTTTCATCCCTTTTTTGGAAATTTAACAATCCTGAATGTGTATATGAAGTTTCTGTAAATGTAATGAGTCTTAACTGAAAATAGGACAGTCTAATGTATGAAAAACAAAAAGCCATGAGGAGTTTTTGAATGATACAATCAATGAATAACATTAATATTTTTGTGTCCTACTTCTTACTAGCAATTGGTAAAGCATTTTTACATTAAGACAAAAATAAAATGTGTAAAAAAATAATCTGGAGAGATTCAATATTATATAAAAAAAAAAAAAACATATTTTGTAAAATCATTTTCTTTGTTGAATGTTGCCTTTTCTCACTAAAAACATTTTTAACCCTTTTAGCGCTGGAACCAAATTTTAAAGGCCTTTGCAAACAGTTTGGATCCAGTTGAGAAGAACGTGGCGTCTCATCAGGATCCAAACTGTTTGCTATTCTGATAGTATTCATTGAAACAAAATCAAAGAAAATGCTAATTTTAGAAATTCAGCAGACAACATTTTAGCAGACGACAAATTTCCCAGCATGCAAAGGGTTAAAATGATAGTTCAACCTGGCTGAAGTTTTCTTTTGTTAGTAGCATGGTACAACTACAAGACAATCTAGGTAAAATAAAGTATCCATAATTTAAAAACAGAAGCATTGAAGTTAAAATAGTTATGGCAATAATGTCTGACATTCAATTATACAATTCAATATACATTTTTATTTTAAATCCTGTTCAGCGTCTTTACAGTATGGATTGTCCGAATATAGTATGTCCGAATACTTCTACACTTGGTTAACGATCAATTTTTCAAAAAGCTTTAATTTTCTGCAAGAGATCGTGTAAGGAAACCAATTCTGGTGAATGAATTGTAAATAAATTAACATTTTCATACAAGAATGTACCTGTTTGCTTAGTCTAAACATCGTGAAATCTTCCAACAAAAACGTGAAATGTATCGTGCTTGTTGAGATATTACAAAGTTGTGAAAGTTGCACACACAGAACACTATTTTCCGCAAATTTGTTTTATTTCTGCGAAGAAAAAAGGTTATATGCAATCTATTTTAGTTATTTATACATACATACGTTTATTTTGTTAGAGGATAATCATGATTATTAATTGAATTGAGAACAATCTTAGTAAACTCGATGGTAAGAGTGAACATTGGTAGGTTACAAACAACTAACTTTCTCTGAAACAAACTCAAGAGTATCTCTATAAACCATAGGCTTTGAATGCAATTTATTAAAAATGGTTCGAATTAATTTACTGACAACCCCTGTAAATTGGCGTTTCTGCAATGATTTATTATGATCAAGTAGCAAAGTTTAGGGATGCAACTACATAATTCCATGTATACGTATATCCAACATGAGTATTGTTAGTCACAGTCAGAAATTGAATAAAAAACAATCCTGAATATGTGTGAAAGATGAATACTAGCAAGGAATTGTTTTTTTTTAACTGCTTTGGTAATTTGCACACTTCCAATTAATGTTGGAATTTTGCAATAAGATACATTATATAAAACATCTTTTTGATCCACACACATGATTTCATGATTTAAAGGGGGTCAGGTTTGAGCAACATTTTTGAATTTCTTTCTAGTTTTGGATTTGGAAATTGTTTGTGATTCTATTCTATTAAAAAAACACAAACACACACAATTAAGCATTGTGAAAGGGTTCATAGAGACCATTATTGAATAATCATTTTAAACGATAAAATATATATGCTACAGTATTGAAAACACATATTGTTTACTTTCTGTGTTATTGTGCTGGTATAAACTGTGCTTTAATAAATTGTTACAATTCCATATTTTCATTAGGTACAGTTATTCTGGCCTTTTACGTATACTTTGATATTCACACATAAAATCTGTCTGTAGTTATTTTAAATGATATGTAGTATACATTAAGTTAATATATCTCTGCATGCTTATTTTTTACAAATCTTTAGAAATGACTATCTGACCATTCCCTGTCAAATTCTTCTTGAGTCTATCTTCCGAGCCACGATCTGGGAGAACCTGGCTTAAAGCTTGTGCGAAAAGTGTTGTCCCAGATTAGCATGCGCAGTCTGCACATGCTAATCAGGAACGACACTTTTCGCTTTAATGGAATTTTTTGTTTAAAGGAAGTCTCTTCTAAACAAAAATCCAGTCTAGGAAAAAGTCGTCCCTGATTAGCATGTGTGGACTGCACAGGCTAATCTCAGATGAAACGTTACGTACATGCATTAAGCCAAGTTTTCCCAGAACGAGTATCTTCCCATTGGGAAAGAGTTTGTTAACCCTTTGCATGCTGGGTAATTTGTCGTCTGCTAATATGTCGTCTGCTGAATTTCTAAAATTAGTATTTTCTTTGTTTTTTTTTTCAAAGAATACTATCAGAATAGCAAACAGTTTGGATCCTGATGAGACGCCACGTTCTGTGGCGTCTCATCTGGATCCAAACTGTTTGCAAAAACCTTCAAAATCCGGTTCCAGCACTCAAAGGGTTAATTACTCCATTGCATTAACTGGTGTTGTACTGCTTGAAAATGGTCTCAAAAGATGCTAAACCCTGTATCTTTTCAGAAAGTCGTTGATATCTCTCATTTCAAAACAATAGTTTTGGCACTGTTTCACATTCCAGAAAGTATGAATAAATCACTACTCAAAGCACTTCTGACAACTTTTTTTTAATGAAAAAAAAAAATTAAAAAAAAGAAAGCAAAATGCTGCCAGCCTTTTCTGGCTTTCTTTATTTGCATTTTTAATTGCCTGCTTGACGATTATCTTTGGAAATAATATTGTAGAATCTGATGTTCACACACAGACATGGAATGCTCAGAAGACTCTGGCATTCATTGACAGATATCTGATAGCCACCAAAATGTACACAAAGAGGCATTTTAAACCGGCCAGATTGATGGGCAATAATACATTCTTTAGTTTTAAGATGCATGTCTTCAAAAAATTTATAATAGTCATTTTTTAATGCATATATATCGATCAGTATGCATTGCTTTAAGTTTATAGATTCAGCATCTTTAAAGGATGTTTATACTTTTCCTGTGTTATTTCTGAGATTTTTAGGCTTAAAGTAGGGCTTTGTTTTCTTTAAAACATAGTAGCATCTTTTATATCTGGTGTTTGTTATAAATCCTTTCACAGGGCCGTGTTTAAAAAAATTAAATAATAACAGATTTAAAGATTATAAAAATGTCAACGCTAACTACTTTGATTGTGTCCAAAGAATTTTTCTTTTTAAACAGCAACTAAGTATATTAACTTAAAATGATTGTATTTCAAATACAACTAGTATTATCAAGTTGTTCTCTGTTTAATATCTAAATCATAGCTTAAAGATAAAAGGCAAACTTCACAGCTTTAATTATCAACATTTATTATAATTATGCATCGCAGTTAAGATTTTATGGCCGGTTTTCAGCGGTAAGGCGTACGTTGTAACCCAACAAAACTGAACAATCGAGAGGTAAATATACCTTAAAATATGAACAGTCGGTAATTAACGAGTTTTTATACCCATTTGAATCGTTAACGGATGTACACGAACAACCATCAATCAACGTTACTTGTCAACACATGACAGTATGTATCCTCCATATATCCCGTTAAGAAAGGGTAAGTTTTAACCGTGACAATGTTGTGAACACGACTCGACAACAAGTGTTGAGGCCTGTATGTCTAGGTTATACACTGCTACAGGAAATGACAATTACAACCACTCTGCACTCGCTGGTTTTTCAGCGCAGGCCATTTTAAGCATCTTAAAGAAACAATATCAAATCATTTATGCAACATGAAACAATTTACTTTTGTTTTAGTAATAAAATGGTATTATTATGAATAGTTGTTTATTACACAAGGCCATTTGAAACAAATTTTAATCATTTATTCAAGAATTTACTTTTGTTTTTGTATTTAAATTGTATTATTAGGAATAGTTGCTTATTACACCAGGCCATTTTAAGCATCTTAAAGAAACAAAGTCAAGTTATTTATTCATCAGTGTACTTTTGTTTTAGTTATTAAATTGTATTATTATGAATAGTTGTTCATTACACCAGGCCATTTTAAGCAGCTTAAAGAAACAAAATCACATCATTTATGCAACAATTAACTTGTGTTTTCGTACTTAAATTGTTATATTATGAATAATTGTTTATTATACCAAAATAAACTTTTTATTTTTCTTCTGAAATGCAGACCTAGTATGGGATATGTTTACATATAGTTTGTTTGATTTTGTAGCAACATTTATAGCAGATTTATTTTTATTTTTTAATAAAAAGGTCATATTCTATATATTTTTGAAACTCATCAGAATTTTGGATCAACACAGTTTTTTTTTAAATCTTTACAGTTCACTTTAAAGCTGTTTTCACATTAAAAAAGTTATTTCCATGTATTTAATAAATTAATGAAATGTTTAAGATGTTTTGTTTTGTGTTGATTTGTTTTTCATTAAACAACAGTTTGCTCATAAATATTTTACCATTACCAGAAATTAAAGTGCATTTTATTTACACATTTCCACCAGGCACTGGTTCTACCCAAAAATGAGATCTAACATGAATTATTATACACAAGTCATTAATAATTTAATTTTATTTTTTTACACAGAACACAAAAAAAGACATGATATAATTATTGCCAATTTACTGCCCAAGATAAAAAATGAGCATATCAGTTTGATAGGCACTATGGCTGTCAGTGGCCAGACAAATTATAATCAGAAGTGAAAAAAATACTTAAATAGCATAGTGAAGTTTTATTAATGACATTTTAAAATTCAAGGACAAAAAATATACATGAGCCTTGCTCTGGGAAAACAGGGTTTAATGCATGTGCGTAAAGTGACAACTCAGATTAGCATGTGCAGTCTGGCACAGGCTTATCAGTGAAAACTCTTTCCTTCTAAAATGGATTTTTCTAAGAAGACACTTCCTTTAAATGAAAAATGTTGTAAAAGCGGAATGAGTCACAGGCTAATCTGGGACGCCACATTACGCACCTGCATTTAGCCCAGTTTTCTCGGAACAAGGCTTATATACATTAAAAAGGAATGATCTTACCTCTTCCCTCAGAGAGGGTCCAAGGGGATTCACAGCCAGTTTGTCCAGTTTGTCCAGTTCAACTTTACCCATGTGACCATTGACCTTTCTGCTCTGGTCATCCATTGCCCCTGACCTGTCAGCTGCTTGACCAATCTTTCCATTGTGCAAGTCAGAGGTTCCCAGGGATATTCCATTTCTCCAAGCTTCCGCAAGCTTGAAATAACACTGCTGCTGATCTTTGTTCTCTCTGGAGCTAGTTACATTAGGTTTTTTGCTCAAATTCAATGCTGCGTCTTCCCCGTGTCCATTCCATTGTCCGGTAGGTTTCTTTTCCAGTTGGTTTTTAGCGTTCTGAAAGGCTTCGCTTTGAATGATGTGACTCAATGTCTGAAGTCTTTGATATGTTGTGGAGGATATTGAACACTGTTCCTCACCTTTATTCAAAGCTTTAGTAGCACCACTTTTTAGACTAGAATTGTCAATGGCACGATTTTGGCAATGATTTACCTCTACTGAGCTCTTTGAGAGGTCCATTACATTCTCATCTTGTTTTTGTGGAACGCGCTGGGTATGGGAGCTCTTCCTGCTTTTAACGCGCTCCATTATCCGAGTATGCACCTGTCCAAGCGTCTTTTGATGCGCTTGAACCTTATTGGGCGTCTCCGACTTAATCCTCGCTTCGATTTCCATGACCTTCTGCAACTGACTAGTAGGCATTTGGTCACGGGTCAAAGGTGAACTTTCCCTGTGTCCTTGACCCCAGTGGTCCGATGACCTTGAAGGTGAAGGACTATGGCTCTTTCGTGGCTGACTAGCTTTGGCTATCTGACTAGGCATAAATTGGATGGGTGTGGGTATCACGCCCAAATTATATGGGAATGGAAGAAAATGTTGACCCTCCATGTCGTTACTCCCGGGCTCCTGTTTAACGTTGACTAGAAAAGGGTTAACAGCATCGTTTTGTAAAAGAGAGCCCCCTGCGAGGCCAAACTGAGACATTGTGGTCATATAGTTAATGAGATTCGCTTGTAACACAGGATTCATGGCACTCATGGAAGAAATTGACGGCAAGTCTTGGCTAAATGTTTGCGCTACGCTAGAAACAGGGGTTTTAATCAAGTCTATGGTATTTTGTTGTTGACTAGATGACACATTAGAGGACAGGTCATTTGTATGGTCATACTTGTAAGAAGGTTGACTAGATAAAGATTTGACCGAGGTCGAACTGTCTAAAGAAGAGTGACCATTGGACAGGGAACCGAGGACATAATTGTACGCTGGTTGGGTTTCTGCCAGCGTCTCTGAGGCATTCATGTCCTCTTTAGTCCTGTCTGTTACTCTCTCTGGGGATGGCGTCTTATTTGGTTTGGGCGCAAGTTTTCTTGGCGACTTAGCAGAGATGTTCGTTATTTTCAGCTTTAGCTGACCCGAAAAATCTCCAGAGCCAGGTTCTTGAAGCGCCGATGCCATTTGCGAGTTGACCTTGAAATCGCTGTCTTTTCCGTGAAGCTGGTCATGGCTGCCAAGCTCCTCAACAAACCAGTGGTTCACGAAGCCAAGCCTCTGGGTGAGCTTGATGCGATAAGAGCACCTATGGCCCCTCATCTTTGTCTTGTCACAGCCTGTTGAGACGGGAAACATAAGACTTAATCATTTACCGCTCAGATATTCTTTTTGACCCATTAGTATTAATCATATAATATGAAAACTTTTTAGAATAGATTAAAATTTTAAAGGCTTCATTTTCAACTCAGATACTGATGAGCAGCAAACAGCATAAAATCTGAACTTCCAGGCGGTTCTGGTTTTATGCTGGTTGCATATGGCCATTCTCACTTTGCTTCTGAGCGGGAAAGGGTTAACCCTTTGAGCGCTGAAACCGGATTTTGAAGGCTTTTGCAAACAGTTTGGATCCAGATGAGACGCCACAGAACGTGGCGTCTCATCAGGATCCAAACTGTTTGCTATTTTGATAGTTTTCTTTGAAAAAAATCAAAGAAAATGCTAATTTTAGAAATTCAGCAGACGACATTTTAGCAGACGACAAATTTCCCAGCATGCAAAGGGTTAATACAGGCCCATACCAATTATTTTCCAAACTTAAATGCAAAACTATTTATCTGATACAGAAATATTAAGAAGATACAACAGCTTAGCACTCATCCTCATTACACTTAATGTATGAAATACATCTGCATCTTGTTTTAGGCATCAATAATAATTAAGTGCTAGGTAAGTTTTAGGTCAAAATGTAAAGTTCCTGTCTCAGATTTGCTAATATGTAAATATTTTTCGATACAATTATGACAGGTTATATAAACAGATTGTTTTATTTCACATCAAAATGGGTCAAAACATATATTTGCTTCTTCTTGCAATAACAGTGTGTAAAACACTTGGTTAAAGGCCCTATAAAGGTGATGATCCATAATTATTTACCGATTTTTAAATATTTTTTTCATATTTTATTTATAAAGGTTATCAAAAAACAACATATATATGCTATTGGACATTACCATAAAAAAATGAGCAATACAACTTGTTTTGAACTCAAAATACAGCGTCCTCCAAGTCAATTGTGTTTACAAACAATCAGTTTATTTACATCGATGTTTACTCCGGAAAGTGAAAGTGAAAGTGACTCAGGTCACCAAAAATATATAGTTGATTTTCAACGTTTTCCGGTATCACTCACAAAGCAGGTTTCTTCTAAATGGTTAAAACGTTTGTAGTGATCAAATAAGTTTAAGTTACTTTCTGCTGGTAAAAAGTTGTTTAAAATAGAATTAAAATTGAATTTTCTTTCGGCTATTTTTAGCATATGTCACCGCTTTGAGGCTAAACACCACGTTAGTGGCAAAGTTGTAAACATTTCTTCCAATTATGAAACGGGTATATCTTCCATAATTCTTGACAACGTTGCACCTAAGCTGTGTTATTATCATTTTTTATGAAAGAGTAAATGAAATCCGGTAAAAATTAGACCAGTTAATATGCATAATAATTGGATTTGTCACCATTATAGGGCCTTTAAGGCCTAAGAATTTATGTGTCAGTAAACAGGGTAAAAGTAATTGATGTAGGTAGCCAAAAACATTTATTTTTTTTAATTTTCCTTTTATTAAGTTAATTATTAACTTGAAGACTATAAAACTCAACAAGAAACGTGGCAAATCCAGGAAACCAGGTTCTCACCATTAATTTTTTAAATTTAATTTAACCTAGAAATGGCGCGACAGCAGCCGACGCGTATCCCCACGCCGCATAGATGTTATATTAGCTAATCTTTGGTTCATCAAGACAAAAACATGCATTGATTTGTTTCCTTTTTGACAATTGTGACACAAAGACCATAACAAGCTTAAAGGTTAAGGTTTATAATTTAAAAAAATAAGAATAGAATATCAGGAAAGATTTGAAAATCCTACATGTATCTCAAACTTGTCTGACACAGGCTAGTCCAACTTGTCTGACACAGGCTATTCCAACTTGTCTGACACAGGCTAGTCTAACTTGTCTGACACAGGCTAGTCCAACTTGTCTGATAAAGGCTAGTCCAACTTGTCTGACACAGGCTAGTCTAACTTGTCTGACACAGGCTAGTCTAACGGGTCTGACACAGGCTTGTCAAACTTGTCTGACACAGGATTGTCTGGCTTGTCTGACACAGACTAGTCCAACTTGTCTGACACAGGCTAGTCTAACTTGTCTGACACAGGCTAGTCTTACTTGTCTGACAAAGGCTAGTCTAAGTTGTCTGACACAGGCTAGTCCAACTTGTCTGACAAAGGCTAGTCCAACTTGTCTGACACAGGCTAGTCCAATTTGTCTGACACAGGCTAATCAAACTTGTCTGACACAGGCTAGTCCTGGGGGTACGGGGAAGTAGTACCCATGGACCAAATTCCAAATAGTGCACCGCCGCACTGTTGCTCATAGCTACCATGTGTATACGTTTCAAGGTTCTACTGCTAATAGTGTAGGAGGAGATAGTGGCCAGGACGGACAGACAGCAAAAATTTGGGCACAGACAGACAGCGGAGATCAATACAAGCTACCAACACACATAATTTCAGAACAATACCCGTCTAAAATATCAAGCTATTGAGAGGAAACACAGACATCTTGATGCAACTGGTCCAAACTGGAATCACAAGCTTAAGTTATGCATGTTTGCTTCCTACATAAAAAAATGTCAGTGCAATGGCTCCATCCACACTAAAGTTATTTTGAAAAACTTGTTTTATCTATTTTTAGTAACAGTGGCCATCACCTTTACCTGACTGGTCTCAAATAAACTCAAATGCTAGGTAATCAACCTAACCACACATTTTCAATGCAATAACTCCATCCAAACTAAAACTAGAGCTTTGTCACAGACGTGACGAATACCCCCACGTGCCGCATTGACACAGAATATTTTGCATGTTGTCTTCACAAAAAACAGCGGACACTGTTTAAAACGCACTAAGTGACCATGTGATTGAGTTTTTGACCCGGCATGGCCCATGTTCCAACTTGACCTACACATCATCTAGATACAACTTCTGACCAAGTGTGTTGAAGATCGGATGAAAACTATTTGAATTAGAGAGCGGACACCATGCTGAATGTGTAAAAGGTACTACCGGTAAGTGACCTAGACACCCAGTGACCTAGTTTTTGGCCCGGCATGGCCCATTTTCAAACTTTGCCTAGAGATCATCTATATAAAACTTCTGACCAAGTTTGGTGAAGATCGGAAGTAAACTACTTCAATTAGAGAGCGGACACCATGCTCAATGTTTAAAACGCACTAAGTGACCCTGTGACCAAGTGTTTGACCCGGCAAGGCCCATGTTTGAACTTGGCCTTCTGATTATCTAGATAAAACTTCTGACCAAGTTTGGTGAAGATTGGATGAAAACAACTTAAGTTAGGGAGCGGACAACCAATACGGACCAACAGACAGACAGACAAGCTCACTCCTATATATCCTCTAAACTTCGTTTGTAGGGGTATCATTATTCAACAGAACCCAATTGGCTATTTTAAGGAACAGTGACCTTGACCTTGACCTGACACACCACAAATACAATCCCAAGCAAGGTCTCCATACTCTCTATATCCCGAGTTTTATCAAGATTGTTCCAGGCAAACAAAAAACACAAACAATTTCATTGCAATATCTCCATCCAAACGGAAGTTAACTCTTTGCATGCTGGGAAATTTGTCATCTGCTCAAATGTTGTCTGCTGAATTTCTAAGATCATCATTTTCTTCACTTTTTTTCAAAGACCACTATAAGAATAGCAAACAGTTTGGATCCTGATGAGACGCCACGTTTTGTGGCGTCTCATCTGGATCCAAACTGTTTGCAAAGGCCTTCAAAATCCGGTTCCAGCGCTCAAAGGGTTAATAAGCAGGAAATGTTCGTCTATTGTCAGCAACAATATTCTTCACCAACAAAATCAAATGTTTGATGTTAAGGGTATTTTTTCAGGTTGCTATGGAAACCAAAACAAACAGGTTTTTTTTAGCCCTTTCAATGAAGTTGGTACTTGAACCATAACAAGCTTCAATGCAGTGTTAACCCATTTATGCCTAGCGTCTAGAAAAAAGGCCTTTGCAAACAGCGTAGACCCAGATGAGACGCCGCATGATGCGGCGTCTCATCAGGGTCTGCGCTGTTTGCTAAAAGGAATTTCTGTAAGAAATATTCTTAATATAGAAATAAATATACTAGACATCCCTAATTTTGGAAATAAATTGATCCAATTTAGAAGGATGGGAGAGTCCACTAGGCATAAATGGGTTAATATTTGGTATACAAAGAGCGTGTTGCTTAAAAATACAACACTGCTTAAGTGGTGAAATTCTGACGCAACACTCCACTTAAGGGCACCCTAGAACCTTGCCCACTTTGGCTATGATTTAAATTAAAACTATCAGACGAAAAACTGGTTGCTGTAGTTTGATCATTGTATTGTGCTGTCTTATTTGTTTTATTTTTTAGATTTGTTTATAACAGATTCATTTGGTGACATATTATTTTAAATGATTAATTAAACAATAAAAATAAGCAGAACAAGGATGTTAAAAAATATCCTCCCAATGGAAAGTTGTATCCGCTTTTAGACCTTAATGATAAGAATTTAACGTCATACAGTTGTAACACATGAACATAAATTTGCCAACTTGTAGACACTTCATTTTGCCGCAAGGCTTAACTTTACCCTGTTGCTTTTCCAACAACATTTAAAGTATGTTGTGTTCAATTCATTGAGAGCTAATTATTCAAGCCTAAAAAACATGAACAATAGGAGACTTATTTAGGATGTGAACAATTAATGTCATCAATCATTGTTATTTTAATGCATTTATTAGGGTAATTGTATCTATGAAGGCTGACAATTAAGTGGTTATCTCAACAAAGTTAATAAAAACAAATATGTATAATACTTTGGATAGGTTTGTCTTAGAATTACAGATTATTTTATTTATGTTATTGTGTGTGGGAAGGGAAAGGTAAAAGGGGGTAAAATATATCCTTTAAATGTATATTTTAGCTTCAATTAAGAAAAAGAGTCAAAACCAGTTTTATTCTTTAATGGCAATGATAAGAAATGAGCCTTGCTCTGGGAAAACAGGGCTTAATGCAAGTGCGTAAAGTGTCGTCAAATATGAGCCTGTGCATTCTGCACAGGCTTATCAGGGATGACACTTTCTTGCTTTAATGGTATTTTTCATTTAAGTGAAGTCTCTCAGCCAAAATTCAGTTTTGTCGAAAAGGGTCGTTCCTGATTAGCTTGGGACGACACTTTACGCACATGCATAATAAAGCCCAGATTGCGGCTAAATTAAAAGAAATGTACACAGCTGGAACTTCGGTTGCACACCATTGAGCCCTAGGACTTGAAATTATCACATTGCATATTTTTTACCCAGCCTAAGCACTGCACATGTTTCCAAACTCCCAACAAAAACTGTTACAAATCAATAAATGCATACTGAACTTTATCTGAAACAGACAATTTTTTATGGAAATTACGGTAACTTTTCATTTTTGCTATAGCTGATATTTTTTTTAAACATAAAATGCCATTTATTTTATATTTTAAGGCAGAAATGGTCTTTAAATATCATACATATGTGTTCTAAAAACAAAATTTGCAGAAATTATTACGTATGGAAATTTAACCAGTTAAAAAATATACACTTAAAATCTGTTAAATGTTTTTATAATCTTTTTACCAAATAGTTTCTTCATGCCTATGATTTATAAATGATCATCAAGGTAGTCAGTAGAAAGCTGGATGGACAATGTGAAAGAGTGGACATCCTTCCCCCATGAATGAGTTACTAACAGCATTCCATAACAGACCTTACGGCGTAAGATCTTTGTGTCGTCGTCCCTCATTTCCCTTCAACAGCCAGACCGGTCAAGGGAATGATGATAATGATGATGATGATTCTTTATGCCATTTTAAGCTGTTGATGACATGTCCCATACTTACCAGACAAGCAGGTCCCATAGCCCCCACAAGCCCGCTTGCAGGCTGAGGTCCCGCTACAATACAGCGTCTCCCGGGCCACCACGATCTGTTTAGCGTTCTTCGCCCGTCCAGCCCGAATGCTCCCATTTGTTAAAACCATCTTCCCGAATTCCGTGTAGACAAACTGGTCATCTAAGAATGTTTCGCCCTTGGTCATATCAACATATATTTTGTGAACCTCTCGCCCTTTTCGCAGCATGCACTTCCTGTTAAACGTGGGCAACATGTCGAGATAGTCCTTAAGCATCCCGCACTGAACCATGGTTCCTTTGTATGGAGGTCTAGGCTTGATTTCACCCTGATGCGCAGACTTTGAGACCTCAGAAACCATCTCCTGATTTCCCTCATAGCTGCTGAAACTCGTGTCGTTCGACTCACATTCCTCTCCTATCTTGGCCAAAACTGGGATTGGTATCGATTGGGTTTTAATAAACTCTGGTGGTGATGAACGGCTGAACTTTTCTGACGGGCTGTGAATAGGAACACTATTGTGGGAGACGTCAGCGGGACTAGCTGCGCTTGAATGAGATTCGTTGACCACTAGTCTGTCATCTTCGAGGTCTGGTTCGTTTGAGCACGGGGAATTGTTTGGAAATTTATGCATGATGTATGTAGGAGGGTTGTTATTTTTTTCATCATCATCTTCCATGTCTTCTTCCTGCATTCCCATCACTCCAGTTTTTGGGGCCAATGTGGCGGCCGTGTCCTGGACGGACTGTATCACAGTGGACGGCTCCTGCAATAACAATAATAGGACAGGTAAAAAACTGTATAATTAAGAAGTGTTTTTAAGTATGAAATGTGTACATACATGTAGCTGTTATTTAATGACCATCAAAATAAAATCAGGACAGATTATATTGTTTTAGTTCTGCAGTCCTGCTCATGACAGCCTAAGGTGGAAGATCTGGGCAGGGACAGCCACAATGCAGGAAAAGATGAACTGCAGTCTTGAGGACCTGCAGCGCATGGCTATCTTTTAATGCAGATCCCACCATGTCCATCAGATTGATAGACAAGAAGAGGAAGAAGATATTTTTATTGTTTCTTAGGTACTAATGAAATTCACATTCTGAAATATGTAATATTTAGTATTAAATATTCTTCACAGCACTTTGAATTGTCATAATTTGAAATAACAATTTGAAAATATAATACCACTTTTAACTCTATACCACTTTTAACACTATACCATTTTTAACTCTATACCACTTTTGACTCTATACCACTTTTGACTCTATACCACTTTTAACTCTATACCACTTTTAACTCTATACCACTTTTGACTCTATACCACTTTTGATTCTATATAACTTTTGAAAAATTATACTACTTGAGTCACGATCATTAAATGAAATGTGAAGACTTGAAGGTGACAAAATAATATGTGTCTCCTATCTACATTATTTGTATAAATTGAACATGTAGTTATAAATTGTATTATATGGGCATTACATTATTGTGCTACTATTTTAACTACTTATTGTGTGTGGTGGTGCTTGTGATTATTGTGGTATTAGAGCTATTAATTATAAAATTATAAGACTATGAATAAGGCCAAAAGATACATGATACTCTTATTAAATAATAAACAGATTGCAGTTGAACTATGTACTTAACCCTCTGAGCCCTGAAACCGGATTTTGAAGGCCTTTGCAAACAGTTTGGATCCAGATGAGACGCCACAGAACGTGGCGTCTCATCAGGATCCAAACTGTTTGCTATTCTCGGATAGTATTCTTTAAAAAAAAATCGAAGAAAATGCTAATTTTAGAAATTCAGCAGACAACATTTTAGCAGACGATAAATTTCCCAGCATGCAAAGGGTTAAATGATATAAGCCTTGCTGTGGGAAAATGGGGCTTCATGCATAAGCGTTAAGTGTTGTCCCAGATTAGCCTGTGCAGTCCACACACGCTAATCAGGGACGACACTTTCCGCTTAGACTGGCTTTTCATTTAGAAGAGACTGCGTTTAAATGAAAATTTCCATAAAAGCGCAAAGTGTTATCCCGGATTTGCCTGTGTGGACTGCAAATGCTAATCTTGAAAAACACTTTATGCACATGCGTTAAGCCCTGTTTTCCCAGAGCAAGATGCATATGTGTTAAGCCCTGTTTTCCCAGAGCAAGATGCATATTTATGCCCATTTGAGAATGCAGATGTTGACAATTCATCACAATTTTGGATCATCTACCTGTTTCCATTTTATCCAATGGAGAGGCTTGTTGTTAGATGTCACTTTGTTACTTACATATGTTATTTTGAATATAAATGTACATGATACCTTTAATGAAAACTAAATACTGTATGTTATCTTAATGTATTGACACACAATAAATGTATATATATTTGTTTCAGTAGACATATTTTGATTTCATCTGTATTTGTTTGTAAAATAATATCTCAAATATTACAAATTTAAAGGGCATTGTATCACAGGAGCTAATTTACATCTTATTAATGATTACGTACATATAAATGCAGCATGAATTTTATAATTGCATATACATGTACTGTTTCTGTTTTTGTTTTTTTCTTAAAAATGATTAACAGAAGATTACTTTTTCATCGCTACCACTTCCCCACATAATTTATCACAAAAACTATTAATTGTTTTTTGTTTAACTTACTTTAACACTTTAACATTTGCTCACATGAAATTACAACTGTAGCTGTTCTAGTTATCTGTAAAAACAAATAAATTAGTGTTCTGTTGTATACAATTAAATAAATAAAAAAGCAAATTTAGCAAATTTCTTGTATTTGCAAATAAAGTCTTGCTGCCATTATATCTTTATAATTTTATTATATAATAAGCATGCAATAATTACCAGCTAGCAATAATCACAGAAATATTAAGACAAATAATTATATAAGTTAATAAAGTGATCATTTAAACTTCACATATACTCCAATAGATGACTACAAAAATAATCCGACCAAGCAAAATAATCAATCAGTAAAAGTTATCAATGTTTCTCCATCCGCGCGTACACACTGTTTGACATTTGCAAATAAAAGGTCTTATGGCAAGCCGTAACAATGTTACAATCAACCAAACTGTATCACAGCAAATGGTATGCATAAAGCGGGTATAAAATACCCCAAGTTGCCTGCTATTAAATGTTGATCAATCTAAACCGCTAACAGCAATTCTTTTATGTTCGTGAGTTTTTGTTTTTTTCATGAACGGGTGACAACATTTGCCTTACACTTCGAGACAATCACTCTTAAGGTATGGGTGAATAAAAATGGGTGATTTATTTTAGATTAAGATTAGAAATTCACGATTTCTGTTCAGGAATGAAAATATACTGATTGATTTGGGCATCTAAGCATAAAGACTGTTAGGTAAATCTTTAATATGAACCTTTCAGAAACTTTGATTTCTGCTGAAAATAAACATTTAAGTATAGTTACTGTTGTTTTCTGTGAACATTTTATATTTCAGAACATTTTGTTACTTTAAAAATTCAATGCTTCAGAACATTTGTTTCATATAAAAAACAAACATTTTAGAACATTTGGTTTGTGTGAAAAATAACTTTTCATAACAAATTCAAGGATATTTAACTTAATAAGAAATATTAAGTGCTGCTTTATACAAAACTAACTTGTGTTTTTTTTGTATGTTGATGTATACCATTCAATTATTTTTCAATCAATTATTTATTATCATTAAAGCATTCCCTGTTGTATAAGTACATTTTTAATATTACTTAATTTAAAATATGGTACAAAAATCAGCTACAGGCCATATGGTTGCTAACTGGTTAAGAATTCCGCCAATACGTACGCTAGGCAAACTACTTACCCAGTAGCCACGACCCAGTACGACCTTCAAATAAATTAAATATTCATAGCTTACAAATCGGGTATAAAATTTTGATAAAATGGTAAACCGGATTACTTTGATGCTTTTTTAGGGGGTGCTGTTTAACATTCTTGCTCGGTGTTAACTGCCTACCCGGGTTACAGAAACACCATTAAATCATTAAACAGGATGTCGGTAACAGGTGACACCAGTCACAATGATAAACAGCAACTGATTGACACGTACGTTTATTTAAATGCCTATTGCAAGTTTGTGAGATTAAAAGTGCGTTTTGCTGCTACTGCTGCTGCTGCTGCTGGTGCTGATTGAAGTTTCTGCTTGTACATGTACTCTGCTGCTTCTGCTGCTGATGATGATGATGATGATTACAGCTATCGCTTTTACATGTACTCAGCTGCTACTGCTGCTGCTGATGATGATGATGATGATAATGATGCTGCTGATGATGATTAAAGCTACTGCTTTATCATATGCTTCTATAACTTTTAATGCTTTTGCTTCTTATAATATATTGCTAAAATACTAAAACAAATAAGAATTAACTATGTTTATCAAATCCAGTGTTTTATCTAATATTTTTTTTTTATAATCAATATGGACACATTTATCTACTTATTACTCTACTCATATATTCAATTGGAAAATAATAATAACAATAATAATGTCTATTAATTATAAAACCAAATACCCATTGCAATATGCAATAGGATTCATAATCTTACATATTTATATAGAAAATTTACGTTAAATGTTCTCTTCTTAAAAACAGAAAGTCTGATTTCAAAGCTTCTCTTAAGACATGACTCATACCCCTCTATAAATGTCCACCCAATTTATCCAATATCAGTAACCCAGTTCCCCAACTTTACCCAATATCAATACATGCCCCGCATCCAAATTTGGCCAAAATGCCTGTGCGTCTCATTACGGTATTAGTTTAAAAGCCTCCATTACACCCTACCCTTCCAAGATCAATCAATAATCGTGTAGCATCACCCAGTCGCCCCGGTAACCAAAACTCTAGTTCTGCAATTAAATTGCCAGAAACGAATAATTTCATCTCAAATTATTCTAAATGGAATTTCGCCCTTAACTGCCAGTGATAGCGACAAAATTCCAACAGATATTCTCAGAAATACTGCGCATTTCTGGTTCGTTTTTTTAACATCGTCCTTGCTCGCTCATTTTCCCCCAATGTTCAGCGGGTATTTTTAAATCAATAATTCCGGCTAAATCCCACTTCTATATCTAAATTAGCAAGTGCCAGGAAGCGACCCTGAATGGAAAACTGTCTCTTTTCTGATCAATATCTCAATAGTTTCTCCAACCCGTCGCCATAGCAACCGTTTCTGAGATATCCGTGATAGATTTTTCCTTAAGTTCAGGCATTATGGGGTAGCCAAGAACTTCTCAAAGGCAAAATTGTCTCACCATCTTTAGCTGGAGAAATTCTTACCATATTACTCGTACTCGAGTGCTTAAGAGAATTGACAGACTGAACGAACAAAGGGTGGATATCAATATAACAATTTGATTACATTTGAAATCCAATTAAATTCAGTCATTACAAATAAACATATAAATAAACTTAATTATATGCTGAAACAATTAATAATTCTGACCATTGTAACCCACTTTTTGAATACCAACAAAAATGTTGCCTTATTAAGGCCTACACAAGTTCTAAAACACATGTAATAGCTAATATGTCCATATCATTTAAAGAGTTTACGAAAGAAATAATTGCTGGAAAGACAATTGCCTTTCCCAATTAATAAGGCTTTTGAAAGCCGTTTTTAATATGAAACTTTGGAAAATGTTGCTCATCACACTAGCAGTTGTTTGCAGACTTTTGCCTATAATGATCTTATAAACATTTGTACAACAAATTTAAATTATGATATAGTAGTATTTAGGCAAAATAAAAAGCTCAATGAAATGCTGATTTAAAGGTTAAAGATAAAATGAATAGATAGTTTATGGAATACAGACCTTGGGTCACAAATATGTACTTGAACAACACTGCTATTCAGTCTTATCATAACACTTGATCAGGGGTCAGTGTTCACAAAGTATCATAAGTCCGATCTTATCTGTGTCCTTATAAACATCAAATCTTCTTATTTAGAAATTGAATACAATACATTCAGATCTTGTACTTAGTGAAACAATGAAATGATTTACTTACCATGACTAAAGATGCTTCATAAATGCGTGTACCAGCCCAGTGTATAACTAAAATTCAACTCTTTCACAAATACAAGTCTTAAATTATTTCTATTCCTTCCAGGCAATGTATTCAAAACATAAACTACTTCACACAATAGCTCAATTAAAACAAATACCCATATACCCATTTTCACGGTTACAAGTCAACAAAATCACCTTTGTCTTTATCTGACATCATTATTTTATTTTTTGGTTATAATGGCCTACCTTGGGTGCTTTATATTATCCTATCTACAATCACTCATACACCCTTTAATATTAATGAGATTGCATTAAAACAGTAAAGTACCCAACGGGCACGATGAGAGTGTTTTTGAAACCAAAATAAATTTTGGGTGGATGATTCGTTGAGGTGGAAATAACCTCAAAGCAATTTATTCTAATATTTAAATTGAATTTTTTTTATGGGTATTTGCATTTGCAACCTTCAAACATGAATTTTGTTCACGAAAATGACATAGATATGAATAAATAATAAAGTTATGACACATATTTCTTAGAGTTCAAAATATTAATAGATTGTAATTTTTTTTCAAGGACACAACAGTTCAGCTGCTGATAAGGGTACTGTTATGGGAAGAAAGTAATATACATATATAAATATAATTATGATGATGATGATGTTGATGTTGATGATGATGATGATGATGGTGGTGGTGGTGGTGATGAAGATGATGATGATGATGGTGGTGGTGGTGGTGGTGGTGGTGGTGGTGATGATGATGATGATGATGATGATGATGATGATGATGATGATGATGATGATGATGATGATGATGATGACGAAATATGACAAAACTGCTACTGCTGTTGCTGCTGCTGACGCTCACAAATTATTTGAGTAGTTGGAATTTAGATAAGCAGCAAAAACAATATATTACATCAAGCAATACATGCAAATATTGGCCAGGTTAATATCAACCTCATCAGAATATACTGGTATTTCAAACACTAGAAGGTACATGCACACACATATTAAAATGTCAAACCCAGTGTCGACTCTGACCCCAGTGTTAGCATATCTGTTTTGTTACCACTACCAACACATAGTTTCGGGTAGTAATACACACAATCATACTGACGTTACATGTACCGTGAACGCGTTGACAAGTTGACGTATCACTTTGCCCAAGGCGATATTACCTGCAATTATTCTCTGCATTAAAACTATTGACTGGGAGGTTTTTAAATAGATTAGTGAAGATAGCTGGCAATGAAATGTTTATCACCGAAGCTAAACCGAGAGCCTTATTAATTGCATGTGAAGATTATTTTCTGATTGCTGCAAATATGGAGCATTTTGCGTAATGGTCTCAATCCATCAAAATCAATTTAAGGATAGTTATTTTATGAAAGTCATATTGGTTGGTACTTTTATCTCCTATAATATTATAGTTAAAGACAATTACCACACAGCCTTTGGCGTAAAATACAATCACTTGATTATACTATTAATGTATACCCCAGGTAGTTTCAATTGTAATATTGATGCCTTTTGAACACTGTATCTATCAAAGCAGAACACTCTTAAAATGTTGTACATAAAAATTTATAATCACATATTTACTGAGCGGCATTGATTGATACAAATCACTTTTTGCCCCAGGTTCAAAAAGTAAACCATTGGGTAATGACAACCAATGACATAGCAGGGCCAAAAAACCCTTCTTTAAAGAAGCCGAATATCGGCCGCTTCCCCAACCAAAGTAACCACTTTTTTTCCCCAAATGGGACTCAAATATTCCCAATTGAGGGGTAAAAAAAAAAAAAAAAAATTTTTTTTTTTTTTTAGGAAATTGGGATGGGTTCGGTTCATTTTGGGAACGGGTCTGTAGGTCATTGGGAACGGGTCCGTTTACCGGACCCATCCAAAAAAGAAAAAAAAAACACTGTAAGTACCAATCAATCTAAATCCACAGTCAGTGCAAGTTTGTATCTGTAGAGTATCTGTACCTTCCTAACTTTGTGGCTACCCAATATAATTTATTTCATGTATCAACTCCATTATCCAAATGAAATACAAATTTCTTATTTTCCCCAAATAAGAAAAAATCGCGCTATTTTTCCCCTTAAAAAAGGCTGAGGCCCCTTCCCCAAAAAGCGTGTTTTGGCCCTGCATAGTTTAAATTGCAATATTTCAATAGTCTGAAAGTAACAACTCCTCCGGATTAACATTTTGTTCCATCATTAAGATTTCAGAACAACACCTTGTCAGCCCATTAAAAATTCCCAGTATATTTATACACCCCAGAATTCAGTTTGGGCCTATTTGTCTACTAAGGCTCAATTGGTCATTGTCAGCCAAGTTAAGACTTTAAAGTACCCCGGGTAAGTACAATGTACCCTGGGTACGCTTAAGTTTACTACAATGTATCCCTGGTATGCTTAAGTATACTACAATGTACCCCGTGTATGCTTAAGTATACTACAATGTTCCCTGGGTATGCTTAAGTATACTACAATGTTCCCTGGTATGCTTAAGTATACCACAATATATCCCTGGTTATAATGCTTAAGTCTACTACAATGTATCCCTGGTATGCTTAAGTATACTAAAATATATCCCTGGTATGCTTAAGTATACTACAATGTATCCCTGGTATGCTTAAGTATACTACAATGTATCCCTGGTATGCTTAAGTATACTACAATGTATCCCTGGTATGCTTAAGTATACTACAATGTATCCCTGGTATGCTTAAGTATACTACAATGTATCCCTGGTATGCTTAAGTATACTACAATGTATCCCTGGTATGCTTAAGTATACTACAATGTATCCCTGGTATGCTTAAGTATACTACAATGTATCCCTGGTATGCTTAAGTATACTACAATGTATCCCTGGTATGCTTAAGTATACTACAATGTATCCCTGGTATGCTTAAGTATACTACAATGTATCCCTGGTATGCTTAAGTATACTACAATGTATCCCTGGTATGCTTAAGTATACTACAATGTATCCCTGGTATGCTTAAGTATACTACAATGTATCCCTGGTATGCTTAAGTATACTACAATGTATCCCTGGTATGCTTAAGTATACTACAATGTATCCCTGGTATGCTTAAGTATACTACAATGTATCCCTGGTATGCTTAAGTATACTACAATGTATCCCTGGTATGCTTAAGTATACTACAATGTATCCCTGGTATGCTTAAGTATACTACAATGTATCCCTGGTATGCTTAAGTATACTACAATGTATCCCTGGTATGCTTAAGTATACTACAATGTATCCCTGGTATGCTTAAGTATACTACAATGTATCCCTGGTATGCTTAAGTATACTACAATGTATCCCTGGTATGCTTAAGTATACTACAATGTATCCCTGGTATGCTTAAGTATACTACAATGTATCCCTGGTATGCTTAAGTATACTACAATGTATCCCTGGTATGCTTAAGTATACTACAATGTATCCCTGGTATGCTTAAGTATACTACAATGTATCCCTGGTATGCTTAAGTATACTACAATGTATCCCTGGTATGCTTAAGTATACTACAATGTATCCCTGGTATGCTTAAGTATACTACAATGTATCCCTGGTATGCTTAAGTATACTACAATGTATCCCTGGTATGCTTAAGTATACTACAATGTATCCCTGGTATGCTTAAGTATACTACAATGTATCCCTGGTATGCTTAAGTATACTACAATGTATCCCTGGTATGCTTAAGTATACTACAATGTATCCCTGGTATGCTTAAGTATACTACAATGTATCCCTGGTATGCTTAAGTATACTACAATGTATCCCTGGTATGCTTAAGTATACTACAATGTATCCCTGGTATGCTTAAGTATACTACAATGTATCCCTGGTATGCTTAAGTATACTACAATGTATCCCTGGTATGCTTAAGTATACTACAATGTACCCCAGCATTTTGTGTAATAGTCTCAATCCATCAAAATCAATTTAACCCATTTATGCCTAGTGGACTCTTCCATCCTTCTAAATTGGATCAATTTATTTCCAAAATAAGGGATGTCTAGTATATTTATTTCTATATTTAGAATATTTCTTACAGAAATTCCTTTAAGCAAACAGCGCACGACCAGATGAGACGCTGCATCATGCGGCGTCTCATCTGTGTCTACGCTGTTTGCCAAGGCCTTTTTTCTAGACGCTAGGCAAAAATGGGTGAAGGATACTTATTTTTATTAAACTCATATTGGTTGGTACTTTGATCTCCTATAATATTATAACCAAAGACAATTACCACACAGCCTTTGGCGTAAAATACAATCACTTGATTATATAATTAATGTATACCCCAGGTAGATTCAATTGTAATATTGATGCCTTTTAAACACTGTATCTATCAAAGCAGAACAATGTTAAAATGTTGTACATTAAAATTTATAATCACTAAGCGGCATTGACTGATATAAATCACTTTTTGCCTCAGGTTCAAAAAGTTACCCATTGGATAGTGACAACCAATGACATAGTTTGAATTGCAATATTTCAATAGTATGACAGTCACAGCTTTTCTGGATTAACATTTAGTTCCATCATCATTACTTTAGAACAACAGCTTGTCAGCCCTATAAACATTCCCAGTATATTTATACACCCTAGAATTCAGTTGGGGCCTATTTGTTTACTAAGGCTCAATTGGTCTTTGTGGGCTCAGTTACTACTCAAAAGTACCCCGTGTACTCTTAAGTATAATAAATGTACCCCGGGTACAGAAAATACGCTTAAAGGCACCGGCAACACTCCGGGGTACTTTTAAGTTCATTATCCATACCCCATGTACTTTGTAGTATACTTGAGAGTACCCGGGGTACTTTTAAGAAGTATCTGAGCTGACAATGACCAATCAAGCTTTACTAAGTCTCCAGATGGGGTTTTACAATAAAAGTTACTGTACCCTCTTAACCCTTTTAGGGCTGGAACCAAATTTTAAAGGCCTTTGCAAACAGTTTGGGTCCAGATGAGACGCCACAGAACGTGGCGTCTCATCAAGATCCAAACTGTTTGCTATTCTGATAGTATTCTTTGAAAATAAATTGAAGAAAATGCTAATTTTAGAAATTCAGCAGACGACATTTTAGCAGACAACAAATTTCCCAGAATGCAAAGGGTTAATGGATTTGGAAATCTTAGATCAGATTGTCCAACATTGGTCATTTTACTTTCAGACAAGTATATTATTCCTGTTTTCTTGCCCAAGGACAAAGTTTGGGCATGACAATGATGTCCAATTTCGAAATTAGGGTTAATTATCATATTATAGACCTAAACTTTGAACTAAATAAAATGTGTTTCATTTATTATAAATGAACAACAGAATGTTTATTAATAAATAATTATCAATTTTACAAATGGAACTGATTTGAAGCGTGCTACACAAGTCATTAAAAGTTTCATTAATCAAAATTGAAAAAACTGATATGCCATTTTATTATGTTTTTCATAGTTTTGACAATTGTGTACTGAATGTTCATATTTATACTATATGAGCATCATCATGCGAATATGGGTCTTATGCCATATGCAGCCAGGGGTAGCTCCAGACCAGCCAGGGCATCCATACAGTCTGGTCAGGAGCTTCCCTGTCATCTAATGAAACCACAAAACTTTGCACGACTTTACAGTGGACAGCATAGTTCCTGACCAGACTATGCAAATGCCCAGACTGGTATGTTGCTACGCTGGCTGAATACTTCATAAGACCCATTTTTGCATGTGGGTCATATTTTAATGGATCTATTACGAATCATATGAAATTCAATATACATGAAAACATCATTATTGTTATTTTACTCACTATTAATGTTCGCCAAATTGGTTTCCAATGTTTAACAGCATTTACATGTATTCTTGAGTGCATACTGGAATTCCAAAAATGAACAATTAAAACTAAGAAACAAACATGTTGAAAATATATTACATGATATAGAAAACACCATTATCACTATAAGTGTTACTATTAAATACTGTTGCTTACTACTACTACTACTTAAATACTACTACTACTCCTTTTAGCTTAACTTAACTACAACTTAGATACTACTATAGCTACTATAACCGGTACTATTAGTAACTTACTACTACTTAACTACTTAATTAGTTATACACCAGTACAACTATTATATAACAACAACAAAAAAAACAACAACAACTGCAGCTGCTGCTACTGCTACTACTACTACTACTTCTACTACTACTACTACCACTATTATACTTCTACTATTAATAATTACTTTATCCAGTGTAAATTACCTACAAATAAAAACCATAAATAATTACTATGAAGTACCAGTTAAAAGTTAACATACCTTGTTTCCTTTAAGCAATAACATTTACTTGGTTTAACTAACCACAGGTATTAACATTTTCTAATAATTTCATTAGCTTATTTATAGCCGTAAACTTTGCAAATTATGTTTACGTACAAATGACAGTTCATTTGATGAGACAGTTTACCTTTTAAAGTTAATTCAAGATGCTAACATAAGATAGATAAAATAATTGTTCACACCTTAAAAGTGATCATAGTTTTTGGCATTATCTGTTTGTACCCATGGCATTATCTTTGAGAATTCTACCATATGGGTACCAGGACACCTGCAATATTCCTCCTTATCAGAAGCGACCAGGACCACTGCCTATGCGATACCAATTTGTACCTAGGGTTGTTTCGTTGACAGATCTAACCCCTTTGTTTTATCTCCTATTAAGGAACTTAAATTTTCTTTGTAAGGGGATTGAGTCAAGTTGTGTGAATTCACATGTGTGTTAAACTTAAAGATATTTAATAGTCAAATTTTCTACCACAGTAACAAGTTTAATATGTTTCATATTGACCGCGTGTGTTTGTCACAAAAAAAGTCCCATCACTACTTTAAATTATGGTATACACCATTACATTATTTGTTAAATTCAATATACCTAAATTCAATATTTTATTTTTTTGTAAACTAAAAACAAACTGTTTCCTGTTGTCATTTTTTAATTTGATAATGTTCCCTATGGATTAAAATATACAAATATATATCAAATGTCCCAATAAATTCATTCATGATAATACAATTTATATATTCTTTATTGTTTTGGACATATAAACATACAATTATAATAATATTTAATCTCTTTGCAATAACTATACATTTTTGTATTATTTAATATAATAAAAAACAAACAATGGCAATTCCACAATACCAGGGTTTTAAGATTTAACTTATTAATTTACTTGAATTGATGTAATTCTGTAATCCCAATCTAGGTCTTTATAAAAGCACAAAAAAGTTATGTGCAATAAGAGTCCATCCAAACTAAAATTTAAAAGCAAAAATAGTTTTATATTTTTAATAAATGTGTTGCGTTCTGAGAAAACTGGACATAATGCATGTGCGTAAAGTGTCGTCCCAGATTAGCCTGTGCAGTCTGCACAGGCTAATCAGGGACCACACTCTCCTCCTAAATTGATTTTTTGCTTAGAAGAGACTTCATTTAAAAGAAAAATGTCATAAAAGCGGAAAGTGTCGTCCCTGATTAGCCTAATTAGCTAATCTGGGACGACACTTTACGCACATGCATTATGCCCAGTTTTCTCAGAAAGCGACACAAATGTGACCTTGACCTTGATCAGTTATAATTGCTAACTCCCAATATAAGGCTGCATGCAAGATACCAAGGCACTTAATTTCAGCACAATATCATCATCCAAACTAAAATTATAATGCAGAAATCTGTTCTCAATTTTTTTTTAATTTCAGTGACCTTGACCTTTACCCAACTGGCCACAAATGCAATCCCAAGCTAGGTTTTCTCTTACTACCTACTCCTTTTTTTCTTTTTTTCAGTAACTGTGAGATTGACCTTGACCTCACTAGCCCTTAATTCAATCACAAGCTAGCCCTTTGCATGCTGGGAAATATGTCGTCTGCTAAAATGTTGTCTGCTAAATTTCTAAAATTAGCATTTTCTTTGTGTTTTTTTTCTCAAATAATACTATCAGAATAGCAAACAGTTTAGATCCTGATGAGACGCCACGTTCTGTGGCGTCTCATCTGGATCCAAACTGTTTGCAAAGGCCTTCAAAATCCGGTTCCAGCGCTCAAAGGGCTAGTGTCCATGCAAGCTTGCTACATGTACATCCAAAGTATGATCTAGATTGATAAATGCAAAGCTTAACTATTGAGTGGAAACCACCTCATTGCTATTGTTCTATTTTTAGAAACAGAGACCTTAGTTTAAACCTATTTAGTTTAGCTCGATTGCTTATTGCTCATTTGAAACGCTTTCGAGTCCGTTTCCTGGGAATAGAACAAGACGAGAAGTACTTGGTTTCTTTGGGGAGATTTAAAGAACGCTCCCACTGTGGGGATCAAACTCGTGACCTCCTGATCGCTAGACGGACACCATATCCACTACGCCACAGTGACCTTGACCCTACTGGCATCAAATGCAGTCTAAAGCTAGGTTTCAAAGAAAGCTTGCACACAAAACTTCAGTATAATATACCTATTCAAACAAAAGTTAAAGAGCAGAAACCATTTTTCTAATTTTAGTAACAGTGACCTTGACCTTAACCCTAAAAAACACAAGCCACAAATTAAATCCAAAGCTAAGAGGTCTCCAACAATCAATTCAACAAAAGACATGCCCCTTTAACGAAAAGATGCAAATCTGATTTGTTGCAAACAATTACTTATGCTTATGTTAATTACCCATCAAACCGTATCCTGTCAGGGCCTGACAAGCTTACATCACGGTATACCCTTCTATTTTATGTCCTTAATTAACTCATATGCTTATTAATGGCAGTTTATAGGCTGAACAACACCAATTATTTTATGAACATCATGTGACAGTCATCATCGTTAAATTTGTACCGGTGATTGTCCTAAAAACTGTCTTTACTTTCATTTTCGATAGACACTTCACACCGCAATGTGTATTATTCTGCAGTGCAAAGTGTGTTAACTGTGCATTTATACATGATCTTCCAGAATTTAATACGAAAACCTCCTTATTCACTCTTCACATTTGGTTTAGGGTATAAAATAACTTAAAATAATACAAATATCTTATAGATCTTATGAATTATATATGATAGAACTCCAAATGGCTTTACATAATAACTGCACATTTTCTAAAATAGTTATACAGTGCAGGTATATAAAACAATAATGTTTCTATTATATAGTCTTATTGTGCATTATTGAACATCCAATGAAATTTCATCTAAATCATTGCCGTTGTCAGATGTCACACTCTAGGAATAATCAGTTTCATTAATCAGTCCCTATATGTCACTACTTTGAACAATTACCAGAAGTTGTTCAAAATTAACGGTAGTAAATGTTTAAAGTTGTATATAGTATGTAGGGAAAACCAAAATACTAATATTGGGAAAACCCTTTTATATGTGTAATCAGAACAGAACAAAATAGGTTATTTCCACTTAAGCATATACAGCTCATCATCATTAACATATGTATAAAATAACAACATGCGTTTAAAGTAGTTACAAAACATACAATGTTCATTTTGACCATTGAAAAATGTACAAAAACAAGAAATATTCATGTTTTCATGAGAATGTCACGTTATCACACGCTGTTGTTTCGGTTTTCATGAGATTCCAGAAAGTTGAGGTACTAAACTATTTCAATACCATATCTAAGGCTGATAAACATAATCAAATAATTTAAACACTAAACTCCCAAGGATAATCTTAACATAACTGAATGTCATTATAAGACATGACTCCAGTTCTGTATCAAAGCTGCAGTCAATACTAATTTTAACTGCAAAACGGCTATATATGTACTTAGAAAACACTCCAAAATTTATTACTGAGTCCTATTAATAAACCACACAGTGCATTTATGAGTTGATATTCTTATAATTTTAAGTATGGCAAACAGTCCTTCATTCCATGCTTATAAAACTCTAAAATAAAATCTTAACCTAAGATTCCACTTACGATGCTACTAAAATATGGCCCCTGTTTCAAGGTGTTAGTACAGTTCTGATCTAATATACAGGCATTTGTTTTTCATCTCTTGTGAATACATGTACTACAATCTGTTCACATTTTACCCTGAACAATGTATATTGGGGTGCATTTTCCAAGGTATTTATTTATAGCACCGAAAAATCATGAAAGCTTGTGGAAATCTGCTATCTTGATTTTCAAGTAGGGTGGGTGTTAGATTTCAGCATTTTAACTGGGCAAATTTAGATAGGGGTATGCTAGATACAGAGCTTGGTGGTTGAAGTCTAATTGGTGTAACCACTTGCCTGAAAATTGAGCAGGATATTCGTTATAATAGGGCCAGAGCAGGAAATGCCTACTTTGTGTCTATTAAGTTTAAATATCCTGTTTTATTCGTGCAAACACTGGATGCCAGGATCGTATGGGCTTTGTTCATTTTTTTGTTTAAGTCCTGTTTTTATTGAGCATGTGTTGTGTTTTAAGTGTTATGCATAAAATAACTATACATTAGGTTAAATAGATATATTTGTTTGACCAAATAAATCCATTGACAGTTTATTATACATTGATACGCAAATATGGCTGGTAAAATTTTATTTCCCAGTCTTGACTGGGAATTCCCAATCGCTAATTATGACTTTTATCAAATGAAATAATACTTAATCATGACTTTGGAATTCCCTTGATTCTCTTACTGATCAATCATGATAGGAATATTTTCAATCAATAAGAAGTCAATATAAACTGGGATATTTCCAATCAAATAAAAAGTAAAAAATAATTGGGATATTCCCAATCACATAGTCAGAAATATTGACTTGGATATTCCCAATCACATAGTCAGTCAATACAGTATAGGATATTTCCAATCACATTGTCAGTCAATAATAACTAGGATATTTCCAATCACATAGTCAGTCAATAATGACTAGGATATTTTCAATCACAATGTCCGTCAATAATAACTGGGATATTCCCAATCACATAGTCAGTCAATAATTACTAGGATATTTCCAATCACATAGTCAGTCAAAAATGACTGGGATATTTCCAATCACATAGTCAGTCAATAATAACTAGGATATTTTAAATCACATAGTCAGTCAATAATGACTGGGATATTCCCAATCACATAGTCGGTCAATAATGACTAGAATATTTCAAATCACATAGTCAGTCAAAAATGACTGGGATATTTCTAATCACATAGTCAGTCAATAATGACTGGGATATTTCCAATCGCATAGTCAGTCAATAATTACTGGGATATTCCCAATCCCATAGTCAGTCAATAATGACTAGAATATTTCCAATCACATAGTCAGTCAATAATGAGTGGGATATTTCCAATCACATAATCAGTCAATAATGAATATGACATTTTTAATCACAGTCAGTCAATAATGACTAGAATATTTCCAATCACATAGTCAGTTAATAATGACTTGGATATTTCCAATCACATAGTCAGTCAATAATGACTAGGATATTTCCAATCACATAGTCAGTCAATAATGAATGGAATATTTCCAATCACATATTCAGTCAATAATCACTACAATATTTCCAATCACATAGTCAGCTAATAATGCCTGGGCTATTTCAAATCACATAGTCAGTCAATAATAACTAGGATATTTCCAATCACATAGTCAGTCAATAATGACTGGGATATTTCCAATCACATAGTCAGTCAATAATGACTAGAATATTTCCAATCACAAAGTCAGTCAATAATTACTAGGATTTTTCCAATCACATTGTCAGTCAATAATGACTGGAATATTTTAAATCACATAGTCAGTCAATAATGACTGGGATATTTCCAATCACATAGTTAGTCAATAATGACTAGGATATTTCCAATCACAAAGTCAGTCAAAAATGAGTGGGATATTTCCAATCACATGGTCAGTCAATAATTACTAGGATAGTTTCAATCACATAGTAAGTTAATAATAACTGGGATATTCACAATCACATAGTCAGTCAATAATAACTAGGATATTTCCAATCACATGGTCAGCAAATAATAACTGGGATATTTCCAATCACATAGTCAGGCAATAATAACTGGGATATTTCCAATTACATAGTCAGTCAATAATAACTGGGATATTTCCAATCACAGAGTCAGTCAATAATAACTGGGATATTCCCAATCACATAGTCTGTCAATAATAACTGGGATTTTTCCAATCATATAGTTAGTCAATAATAACTGGGTTATCTACAATCACATAGTCAGTCAATAATAACTGGGATATTCCCAATCACATAGTCTGTCAATAATAACTGGAATATTTCCAATCACATAGTTAGTCAATAATAACTGGGATATTTACAATCACATAGTCAGTCAATAATAACTAGGATATTCCTAATCACATAGTTAGTCAATAATAACAGGGATATTTCCAATCACATAGTTAGTCGATAATAACTGGGATATTTCCAATCACATAGTCAGTCAATAATTACTGGGATATTTCCAATCACATAGTTAGTCAATAATAACTGGGATATTTCCAATCACATAGTCAGTCAATAATAACTGGGATATTCCCAATCATATAGTTAGTCAATAATAACTGGGATATTTCCAATCACATAGTCAGTCAATAATAACTGGGATATTCCCAATCACATAGTCTGTCAATAATACCTGGGATATGTACAATCATATAGTCAGTCAATCATAAAACAAATATTTCCAATCAAATAATCAAATAATAAGTCAATGATAAGAGGGATATTTCCAATCACATCGTAAGTAAATCATTCGTTGACTTACCCACATTCTGTCATAGAACCCCTAATTATTGGTCATATTTCTAATCATGTTTTGTCTATAAATGTCTTAAGATGTTACCATTAAATGTTCAATTTAAGTCTGCAGATGTAACAAATGAATTTTCATCACCAACCAGGATATTGACAAAAAATGCTCAGTACCCATCATTGCTTAAGGAAAAGTTACAAGAACCCAAAGATTGCTTTGATATGTCTGTGCATATAACATATATTATTTTCCAAAAGTAAAATATATTGAAATCCTAACAGTATGTTTTTAGTACCTTTAAAACTATTTTATACCTTTACAATTTTTAATTTTAATGACAAAATTAAAATTATTTGTTTCGTTGAAAAATGAAAAGTATCTGTAGATTAGTATGGGAACATGGGCACATATTTAAAAGTCATTTATTTATATTCCAAACATAATATCTAAGGTTATACAAACAAAAACGTCAGTAAGTGGATTCATGAAATAATATCGGATATACATATATTTCCTCATTTCAACAATACCAACAACCGCAAACAACACCATATAAAACACCACGCGCATACCAGTTCATGCAATGTACATCACAGCCAGACGTTATCCCTTCTTAAGCGCGTTTGCCACATATGGTAAAACAAAAGCACAGCGTCAGATACGGTAAAACTGCGCAACATATGTGTACCGTACACCGCACAAATTTGGTATTACAATTCACAACCACAAAACAACATACCCCGGTAGTTTTCCCCGGTCTGAACTGTTTCCTCCTCATGATGGTTCTAAAAATTACGTCTAAATTTCCATGGTATTAAACTATTAATATCTCTCCGTACTCACGAGCCGTATGCGTTACTTGACAAGCTGTCAACTGGCTGTACTGGGTGCGTACTACTCACCACCACTTAAACTCGTCGGGTGCCGCCATATTGGTGATATAGGTGGTGTTTTAGGCGACATCTGGCTTAAGACAGACGTTAAATCGGGGTAAACCTCCCCGCGCAGCGCAAATGGTTCCGTCCGAAATGCTGCGGCGGCTGGGTAGATGGTTTATCCGTCGTGCATTTACGGGTATTTTGTATTTAATTTAAGTGACGGCGGCTAATTTCCGTGTGGAAATTAAATTAATGTAATGTGTTTGCGGTTTAATATAGCGGGAAGTTTAATGGAGTAAGATAAAACATATTACAGATGAAAACAGCGTTTTGTATATTGATAGTTTAATCTTGTGGGGTAGATTATTAAAAACATTTATTAGTTGTTACTGTTTGTTCACAATTTGCTATTTTCGCCGACTTTTTCTATGAATGTTCGTGCATTAAACGATAGATATGAAATATGTACTTCATGTTGGTATAAACATCCGGATTCGATGTACCAGTGTGAGTAAAGATATCGCAGATGGATTTGTCACACGTTGTATGATAAGATGTTTATATTTAGAAAATGGAATTATCAACAAAATTACAAATGCAGTCCCAACATCAGAACGATTTATCTTACTTTGGAAAGGGACTGTATTCGAATTAAATTAATGAGTTCTTTTGCAAAATTGTCTCCCTTGCCATTCGATTGAAATTACCGGCCTATGATAAGCGAAAGTCTTGATTTAGTCAGTGAGCCTAACTGTGAGTAAAATCGGTCCACAGAAATAATCCAATTTCATCTTAAATGTAACATATTTTTGGTATAGTTTTAGTAGTTTTCTCGAGCAAGACCAAACAAAAACCAGATGTGTAAAAGACACTAAAGCTCCAACGACACATGATAAGACACAGTCAACTCCGCCAGAAAGTTAAAGTTCTGAAAGGACGTACAGACGGACGAACATGTGAAGTGCTCTATTTTGTGTTATTCCCCGTATTCTGCTTGAACTCGGAAGTCCTCGTTTTACGTGTTCGCCTGTCGGGATACACCATAGTAAGAAGGCGGGTCGGAAGAGGGGCGTAAACAGCGCAGCTGACAGCAGGTCGAGACGGATTGGGTAAACACATGCTGAAATGCGCACTAGGACTTCTGGAAGTTAATGGAAGTTCCCAAGACGTTCCCAAGACGGCGGTACTGTTCGAGAGTTCAGGACCACAACCGCACCACGACGAGATAGTCATGAAAATTGGGCTGCGAGCTGGGAGCAGAAAGATATGGTTCTAGTTGTGAGAAGAAACGCTTCCAAAGAATATTATTCCGGCTAAAATTTCGATGGCTATGCAACAGCGGCATGAACTGTCTTTCTAAAGTGTTTAACCAGTGTACTCTTAGGTTTCATCTGCCAACGTCCATTGATTTCTTTGGAACCAAAATATCTCTTTGGCGAACGAATGTCTGGGCAGCCGGAATAAATTGAACCTACTTTGACTCAAAATTAACCTTTTCCCCTGCAAGGTTAACAGAGGCAGGTCTTTACATAATGCAGCCTAAGGCGCGGAAGGATCTGTATATACATTTTAAATATAACTACTATATTGACTCTTACCAGTCAAAACTGTGACAATTTTGTGTGTTATGCTGAAGAAATCCAGCGATATAGTATTTCAAGAACTTACCGGTAGGAGAAAAAAAATTTCTTGCACAGCAGATTTTTACTTATTGAACAAAGGTGACAATAGGGTCGTGATCTACTAGAAGAGTTTTTGGATTACAACGTGGAAAGTTCTCTCGATTTTTCAGTTCACATTGTCGTCTTTATCCGCATATTGTTTTACGCCTCCAACATTGGGAGTGTTAACAAGTACATATCCATCCTTTTGACCATACGTATGTACGTCACGTGCGAATTTACTTGCACCTCGGTACGTCCGTCCGAAATTGGCGGCACTTAACTGAATCATATATCGGGCAATTTGAGAACAACTTGCTTTGTTTATGGAATGCATAAAAAAAGGAATGATGTACCAAACCATAACAGCTGGAGCAATTTGTATTGATCCGGTTTTCAAATATTGCTCACAGTATGTGCATATGATCCTCGTTCTTGGAAAACTGGATTAAATGTATGTGCGCAAACTGATATTAATGCATGTGCGAAACCTGGGCTTAATGCATGTGCGTAAAGTGTCGTCCCAGATTAGTCTGTGCAGTCCGCACATGTTTATCAGGGACTACACTTTCCGCCTTAAATGGATTTTCGCGAAGAGGAGACTTCTTTTAAACCAACAATACCCTTTTCACACGAAAATCCAGTGTTTGTGGAAAGTGTCGTCCCTGATAAGAATGATGACACTAAACGCACAGGTATCGAGCCCAGTTTTCCAGGACGAGGTTCATATTCGCAAACGATGCTTCAGTGGAGCCCTGCTCTATACCTTAACGAAGAGAATGAAGACAGTGAATATGACGTGTAGATGAATGAGTGAGTGAGCTAACGATCGAGAGAGCGAGCGAACGAACGAACAAACGAGCGACGTAATTAACTAACAAGCGTACGAAAGAACGAACGAATCATCATTCCTTGGATGCCATGTTCGACCGTTGTTTGAGTCAATAAAATGTTGACCAAAGACTTGCTCAGTGGTCATTCACATTAACTCAGGAGGTCTATGCATATTGGTATATAAATTGTTGACATTTGTGGAAAGCTGGAGCGTGCGCATCGCGAAAGGGGCGAGAGTCGCCCACAAAAGGTCCCCCTGAAGACTTCAACTTCTCACTTGCTTTGCCTTTTAATACTATGGACGTGGAACTTCTGCGGATGGCTCGAGCCGGACGTCGTCTTCGCTGTGTTCTAGGATAAGGAAGACCCGCCGGACGATACGTGTATAGTTTATACGCATTCTCTTCGGAGCAGCACGGTGGGAGACGGGTCGGAAGAGGGACGAGAACAGCGGAGGTGGTCGAAGCAAGGACCGGAGGGGGGTCGGAACTTCGATAGGGTGGCTCTGGTGAAAGTCATTAAACTGTCCTCGGGTCGAAAGATAGCGACAACAGAGAAGCCATAAAGGCATCGCAGAGCGCGAGGAACGGGAAGAAATCAGTGAATGTCTTGCAGAAGCACTCCCTTGGCGGAATAGCTTTGCCCAGATTATTATTATTATTATTATTATTATTATTATTATTNCACACACACACACACACACACACACACACACTTGTTGTTTTAGGTTCCAAATTATAATTCGGAACAAAGAGTTAGTATTGTTTAATCATGTGCACGCTCAAAAATTGAGTACTGTTAACAGAAGTTTGACTAAAACACGAAATAATGCTTCAGTTAGTGTTTAGTTAGTTTCGTTAAAAGATTGCGCAAGAAAATCTGCACACTCGTGCATTTACATTTTTAGTCATTTGAACGGGTTTTAGGGATTCATAATTTGTGCAAAATATACGGAGTGATACGGTAATTAGTGCTCATTTTACAAACCGGGAAGTATTGTGGGATTGATCGCGAAAACACCCACTGTCTGATTTTTGCACCGGTAAATGTTATTATAACTTACGTTATATGGTATGGATTGCAAATTGCTCGCGTTTATAAGTGCATGGTCAATACTTCGATAACGCAGAGTATTTGATATTAGTATAATCGTCATAGACTGTTGTAAATCTCGATTATTTGTATGAGCAATTTTGCCCCACCCACCTTCGATCGCTGTAATATTTTATAATTTCTTATTGATTTCTTGTAAATTTGCATTAATTATATGTTTTTTTTTGTGTTTTTAACCTTCCTTATATGTAACAAGTAGTGACAACTTATTTAAATGCACATCTTTTTTTATATCACATGCATCAAATTGTCATATGGGTATTGTGTATGTAATTTTGTGTATGTTTTGTTATATTGAAGTGTCAATATCCTCTGGTGACCCGTATCGATCAGTTAACGAAACAAATAACAGAATTTCGGAATTTGTGCAAGCAAATAACAATTTACCTTTAAAGATTTTTTAATTCCTGTTAAATCCATTTCAAATTTGGTTATTTACAGTGTGTTTAACCACTCAAAGCTGAAAGCAAATAGTTCCATACACACCTGCAATAACATGCACTACTCTCATGGTGATCTCACAGTGATTTTTTTTGTCCAATTGGGAAAAGTACCCCTACCTGTCCAATTGGGAAAAATTGAGTCGTGAAAACCTGAAAATTGGGAAAAATCGAGTTGTGAAAACCTCAAATTGGGAAATTGGTGTATTAGATTTTTTGCTCCCAAAAACTTTAAAATTGATAACTAAGTGTTTTCAAGCTGTCAGTCTTCGAAATTAGCATACCCCCGATCGCCCGTGGTGATTAAAATTACTGCCGGGCACCTAAAAAAATCACGTTTGTGGCCTGCCGGGCATGAAAATTATTGAAGCCAATTGACAGTTTATAAAAAAAAATCGTAAGTTGTTTTTGACATTTGCAAATCTATTCAGGGGTCGACAAATTTTGTTTCAGCAACTTGCCCTGCAGGGCGAGTAGCTTAGAATTTTCACTTGCCCTGCTGAAATATGTACTTGCCCTGCAATTTATTGAAAACATGCAATAAATCAGTAACTAATATGTTTTATCGTGATTTTTTATTGGTTATCATCGTTTTTGTTACGCTCTAATAAATTGATGTGTCAACACTCGATTTTTCACATTTCTTACTCGAAAATGCAGGTGCGCGGATGTTACCATGACACCGGTTGTTAGGACATAAACATCCGGTTAATTTGTTATCGCCGATTAAAACCGTTGTTTTGTTTGGTAAAGATCATAGATGTGTTAAAACTTAAAATTTTAATCTTTTCGGCCAGAAATGCCACTCGCCCTGCAGGACGAGCGCTGCCGGAATATTCACTCGTCCTGAGCCGATTTTACACTCGTAATTACGAGCGGGCGAGTGGATTTGTCAAACCCTGCTATTTTTCAATTTTGCGAACAAACACCTTGCCGGAAGTTGTAAAACGATGAAATTCGATTGGTTTAACAACACGCACCTGCTTGCACACGTCATCGTTATTGTTTTTGACCGATGCAGTTTGGTCTCATTCGGTTCTTATCGACGGTTTCTCTAGGCATTAATCGAGAAGATGCTTTTTGAATCGATCATTTCAATCAAGTAATACGCTTCCGTTTTTATCAATGTAAACAAATGTCATTGTCGACATAGAGGCTATGCAGTATCTTAGGTATGTTGATGGGGCTAAGCCCCATAAAGCACTTCCAAAATAGAAAATTGACAATGATTTAGAGAAAGAGGAAGCCAAGAAATGGTACGAGGACACCAGAGAACGCTCTTTTCAAGAGCACTGGTGTAACGATCGACCGTCTTAATTCTAGTGACTCATTAGATGTCATTGTATTCACTTCTTTTGAAACAAATGTTCTTCTTTTCTATGTGTAGCATGTAAGTTTTAAAATGTTGTGATTTGTTATATTTTTGGTTAAAAAAGTTTGGGCATGTAAAAAATATGTTGGGCATGTAAAAATTCTTAAGTAACTGGCCCGACTGGCATGTAACTTTTCAAAGCTAATTTCGAAGACTGAGCTGTCAATATTATATTTACCTAGGTTCAAGCCATAGAGCTGCATAGGGAAACTAATTAAATGTTGCATTTTCCACATTTATTTTTTTATTTTTATTTTTACCTTCAATTGGGAAGTTTTTGGACAGCAATTGGGAAATTTGTTGTTTTTCGTCATTGGGAAAGTGTCGTTTACCGGTACTTTATAAAGAAGGAAAAAAATCACTGTCTCATATCGTGACATCACATCAGAAATGGAGAGTTCTCGATAGCAATAGGCATAAGGCCAGTTAAACTTAAAACATTGATTCACTGAACCTATTTTATATAAACTTAAACAGTAATTTAACTTTTTTATAACTTCTATTTACAACTCAACAAGTTTCTGTTCTATCACTCAGTCATTCTTTTTTCTAGCAACATATGCACATTAAAGTGCCCAAGAATGTTATAAACACTAACGTTCGCCATTTGTTCAAATAAAAATCAGAAAATATGGTACAATGTGATTTGCCAAATTAACGTTTGATCAGGACGGGAATTCCCACTGAACATGTGTAGATCACCTGACACCATGTGTGCGCACAGTTATTATGCTAGAATTTTTCATGCAACATTATCTGAAAATTAGGGAAAAGTTGAAAGTAATTTTTTTGCAAATAAATGGAATTGTTTGTGTTATCAGAAGTGTTGTCGTCTGCTTCACTTTGCAATTTATGTGGAAATTTAATGAAGAGGACCAATAAAATGTATGGAATATGGATACATTTAGATTATTTTACGTGTCCCTACAATTTGACCCTAGAGTTGTAATGTTAGTCAAACTAAATACTCTGAGCGCAAATGTGTGTGACGGCATCACCAGGGCTCGACAAATCCACTTCTAGTAATTACGAGTAGAAATCTGCTCCGGACTAGTGAATATTCCGGCAGCTCTCGTCCTGCAGGGCGAGTGGTATTTCTGGCGGAAAAGATTAAAATTTCAAGTTTAAACACATCTTTACCAAACAAAACAACATTTAATCGGCGATTAAAAATTGACCTGATGTTGATTATTGCACACTGCGCTAAAATAAGTCCTGTTCCCGTTACGCGCCGATACCGGTATGTTCTGTGAATGTATCCTAATTCCTATACAGTACGGTATACAGTCTTTTAATACTGCTAAAAATTTGTCTAAATTCTTAACATCTTTAGATTTAAAGAGTGGCTATTGGCAAGTTTTAATGGACGAAAATGACAAAGAGAAAACTGCCTTTTGTACACACAGAGGCTTGTTTGAGTTTTACAAAATGCCTTTCGGACTCTCCAATGCTCTTAAAGTGTAATCATAATGATTGTGACCATGAGGACAAAATGAAAAACAAACAAGTTAAAAGTGTGTTTAAAGAGTTTATTAACTTTATTGCAGTTCATGAGTAAACAGTTCTATATGATAACCAATAGAAAATCACAATAAAACATATTTTATAATTTTTATTCTATTTTTTTTTAATAAATTGCAGGGCAAGTTCATATTTCAGCAGGGCAAGTGAAAATTCTTAGCTTCTCGCCCTGCAGGGCAAGTTGCTGATTTTTTTTTTGTCGACCCCTGATCACGAGAGTCTCCTTCTTAATGTAAACAAAATGATCGAAACCAGGACCCGATTGATACGCGGGCACTGTACGATACTAAGTTGCATCTCATAATTGAAGACAGCAATAGCTTGTTCATGTCTGACCTTTACATTATTTCTCATTGCAGATTTTCATAATACCATGTTAAAAAAGAATTATTGCAATTGCATTTTTTTGTGTTGAAATTAAGAATAATGTTTTAATCATTTTCGTTCAGCTATTAAAACTAGACTCAAGTTAGAAAAGGTTATAAATTTGATTAATAGGTTTCACAAAATGTCTGTGACATCAGCCAGAATAAGTCATACTGTGACATCAGCAGAATAAGTCATACTGTGACATCAGCAGAATAAGTCATACTGTGACATCAGCAGAATAAATCATACTGTGACATCAGCCAGAATAAGTCATACTGTGACATCAGCAGAATAAGTCATACTGTGACATCAGCCAGAATAAGTCATACTGCTAGTGCTAGTAGTAGTAGTCAAGTTATGCTATGAAAACTTGGTTAGTCTTTCAATTGAATGCTTAATGTTTGTTGACAGATAATGTGACATTGGCCTAACAGCTGAGCAGAGACAGCAAGATGATCGGAGGACTGTTTATATACAACCATAAAGGGGAGGTCCTCATCTCCAGGGTGTATAGGGACGATATCGGGTAAAAGTCTTCATATTTACTTACTTACTTATGCGTTCCATCTTCTTATGGCCGTTATACTTGCAGTTGTGATGCAATGATGAACTGCACTGTTTGTCGTAGGTTGTCTGGACTGCCCCACAGTTTGGTTTGAAGGGTTGTTTCTGTTGGCCAATATGTTTGGAGGGCCTCTTCCCGGTTGGGGCAGCTCTGTAGTATGTGGAAGGGCGTTTGTTCTTCGGCTCCGCACTGACATGAAGCTGTGTCAGCAAGTCCAAGTCTATTCATGTGCTTTTGAAGACGACAGTGTCAAGTTCTGAGCCTGAAGATGATGGTTTGACTGTGTCTGTTGAGTTTGTCAATGCTGTCTTTGTGGGGTTGGTATCCATCATTTTTGTCATTCCATTCTGTGGTGAATTTGTTCTTGAGTAAGGTTTTTGCCTCATGGTATGATATTGGGGGTTGGGGTTGCTCCTTCTTTGATCCCTCATTGGCAAGCTTGTCTGCAGCTTCGTTGCTGGCTATGCCTACATGGGCAGGTATCAACTGAAGCACAACATTGTTGTGGTCTGACAGGTGGCAAATGTGTGCCGGCAGCTGTCTTGTTTTGGCATCTGATGGTCCTGTTGAGAAGGACTGTAGGGCTGACAGTGAGTCTGTGAGGAACACAATGTTTCTTTCTTGTACACCCTGCTCAATCATATGATGTGTTGCTGACTGAAGAGCCTGGACCTCTGTAGTTGGAGCTTTGTTCACCTACTGGGATTGCTGAGGCGAAAGGGGGTCCTGCTGGGTATGTTATGTACAGCCCGCTTCCTGCGTTCTTGACTGCCTTTTCTGCTGATCCGTCAGTATAGGCCTGGATCCATGAGTGTGGTGGGTAGCGCTGGCTGATCATGTCTTGAGTACAGAATTTCAGTTGGACAGGGTTTTGTGCCTTGTTCTCAACTCCTGGAACATCAACTCTGATGGTTGGGGTTTGTTGTCTTGGGATCCATGTGTCTGGGGTGAGTGGTTCGATGTCCGTGTCTACTGTCACTCCATTTTCACTGAATAGTTGTTTGACAAAGTCTTCATATAATAATAGCACTGGCATATTCAAATTTCTAGGCAAGGCTCTCGCTGGAAATGTTTGGACTTTTTGCCCTCTTTGTTCCTATTTTGTAATTTGTTTTTGCATTTTTGATAGAAGGGAGCCATTTTGAAGGCATTTAAATAGTTAAACTTACAGCATATAACAAATGAAGTCATACTTGTTTTCAACTATTGAATTACAATAATTATTGCAGTGTTGACATGAAGGATAAAAAGTTGTGTTTCAGGTAAAATATTTATTTTGAAAAAAGTTGTTGCCTCTTACTTTGGCAGTATTTTCTCACCACTTTAAGAACAATGTCTCATTTTGTAACAATTGCAAAACGCAGGAAAAGCCCTGCTTGATTTGCCCTAGGAAATCTCAATTTGTAGCCACATTTTATTTTTGAGAAAAAATAGTTATTTACAAATAATTCTTCAGAAAAGTATAAAAGTATACTCTTATTTAAAAATATTTTCAGAAATGCTAGATGCCAATGGCTTTTGTTTGGCTACTGGCTCTGCTGTCTCTGCAAAGGTCGCAAAACTATTTCTGGCAACAAAGTCTGATGAACTCGTCATTATTTGTGGCCCCAATTTGTACTTGAGCTTAATTGTTTACTGGCCTTTAGGGTCAGTATTCTGAAAATTATTCCTTGACCTCATATGTAGCTTCGTCCACGGGCTAACATTATTTTGTGGAAACTTTAACTAATATTAAATTCCAATTTCTGTTCCAGGAGAAATGCAGTGGACGCTTTCAGAGTGAATGTCATTCATGCACGCCAGCAAGTCAGGTCCCCTGTGACCAACATTGCCAGAACCAGCTTCTTTCATATTAAAAGGTACTATTGTTTGTTTTCGAGGCATACAATATAATGATTTTCCGCTTTTACAGAATTTTTTGTTTAAAGGAAGTCTCTTCTTTATAAAAATCCAGTTAAGACAGAAAGTGTCATCCCTGATAAGCCTGTGCAGACTGCACAGGCTAATCAGGGATGAAACGTTTTGCACATGCATTAAGCGGCAGCCCCATTTTGCCAGAGCGAGGCTCATATTATTGCTTGTTTACACCACTTTATCTTCTTTCCATAGGTCAAATATCTGGTTGGCTGCGGTCACCAAGCAGAATGTCAACGCTGCCATGGTGTTTGAGTTCCTACACAAGATGACCGACGTGATGGCCGCCTACTTCGGCAAGGTCACAGAGGAGAACATCAAGAACAACTTTGTGCTCATCTATGAGATACTGGACGGTAAGATCTGTAGCCTGTCTGAATAAATAAACATCATGCGACAAATTTAATTTATGAAAGATATTTTTCGAAGTTAAATTGTTGAGCACCAACGTCAATTATAACTTACTTGAGGAAAACATCAAGAACAACTTTGTTCTCATCTATGAGATACTGGACGGTAAGATCCTATAGCCAGTCTGAATAAAAATTGTATGTCAAATTTAATGTATGATAGAAATTTTGAAGAAGTTACGTCGCTAAGCACCAAAGTTTAATATAAGTCACTTTCAATAATTCTGTTCATTTCTGTGTTTTTTTTTTTTTTTAGGANATCTACTTGTATATATGTACTACATTATGAAGTGGCTTATGGCTAATCAGGGATGACACTTTCCCCCTAAACTGGATTTTCGCTAAGAAGAGACTTCCTGCAAACGAAAAATACAATAAAGGCGGAAAGTGTTGTCCCTGATAAGCCATTTGCAGACAGCACAGGCTAATCTGGGACGACAGGTATAGCACGTGTTTTAAGCCCCATTTTCCCACAGCGCAGCTCTAATACTGATAAACGTTTATTGATGAAGATCTCTCTGTTATCAAAATGACCATTTGTATATGTTCCAGAGATCCTTGACTTTGGGTACCCACAGAACACAGACACTGGGATCTTGAAAACATTCATCACTCAGCAAGGGGTTAAATCCCAGGTAAAAGGGAGCTAACTTCTGCATACTAAATATTTTGTTATCTTTTTCTAACAGTTGCCTCCCTTGTATTGTTAGTCTGAAGTAATGTACAAGCATCAGTGAGGTGATCATTAATGAGAAAAACGTTTTATTTTGTCTGGGTTAGCTTTTTTTTGTGGTCTCTGTCTGTTTTCCCGCTATAAAATGTTACTTCACATAACTTCTACTGTTGAAACAACATATTTTAAGCTAATTAAGCGGAAATGATCTTAGTGTGATTCTTTAGGAAATTGTCTTTTTTTTAAAGGAACATCTTTAAAGATATGGGAACCCAATTCTTAAATAAAATAATAACAAACTCGAAAAATCTGAATGGAAATCGATTGCTAGATTTCAAAATAGTTTGCACAGAAAGAACCTTTGATTAACCCTCAACCAAAGACCTAATTACCTTGGGGCCAGTGATGTAAAGGCCTCAAGTGTTTATTCTACTTAAAAAAAAATATGTGAACTTTCAGCTATCAAAGATTAAGCCCTTTCCCGTTCAGAAGCAAAGTGACAATGGATATATGCAAACAGCATAAATAGTCTTTTCAGGTTTTATGCTCTTTGCTGCTTATCAGTATCTTAGGTTTGGAAACGAAGCCTTTAAAACTTGAATCTATTAAAAAAGGTTTTTAATTTAATTTGATTTCATTTATAAGGGACTACACACGGGTCAAAGTGGTTATCTTAGTGGTAAAGGGTTCAGGCCTCAAGTGTCAAATTCTTCTTTAAACTAAAGATTTAACTCAAACTTCAAGCTATTATAGATTTAAACTACTACATAACAGTCGAAGGAAGAAACCAGTCAAATCACGTCGCAAGTGACGGGCCAAATCGGCTGGCGGCGGGAAGGCATCAAGTACCGACGCAACGAGCTCTTCCTAGACGTCCTGGAGTCTGTGAATCTGCTGATGTCTCCGCAAGGTCAGGTGCTCTCGGCGCACGTGGCCGGCCGTATCGTGATGAAGTCGTACCTCTCCGGGATGCCAGAGTGCAAGTTCGGAATCAACGATAAAGTGTTGATGGAGAGCAAGGGAGGCAAGTCTGGCCAGGATGAGACTCGCGGAGGAGGGTATGTCAAGAACACGTCAGGGTCAGTTACAAACAAACCTTTACTTCCCCCTTTTTGATGTTGTGAGCTCATTATATAGAGTGCTATATAACTGGTTTTTTTATTGGGTTTTGATCGGTTTTTTGGTTTCAAATGAGTGAAATCCTTATTAATGCATATGAGTCACGCTCTGGGAAAGCGGGGAGTGTTGTCCCTGATAAGCCTGTGCTACATTAAATAGCAGTTTTAAATCACCTGATCAGAATACAGATGAAAATGTTTTGGCTCAACACAATATTAATAGCAAGAAAGGTATCAATAACGGAGCCTTGCTCTGAGAAAACAGGGCTTAATGCATGTGTGTAAAGTGTCGTCCCAGATTAGTCTGTGCAGTTTGCACAGGCTTTTGGGAGACAACACTTTCCGCCTAGACTGGAATTTTATTTAAACTCCATAAAAGCAGAAAGTGTTGCTCTGATAAGCCTGTGCAGACTACTAAGGCTAATCTGGGAAGACACTCTTTGCAATTTCATTAAGCCCGGTCACAGCACGGCACAAATAGAGGGCAATGAGTCGTTTGAAACTGAACACAAATATTTATAGTATGAAAGGTATCCCTATATAATGAGCTCCTGGATATTGTGGCTGCTGTCCCTAACATCACCGTGTGGTAGTTTGGCTGTAGTCAGGTAACACCCTCAGACACCCATGGCTAACAAGATAAGTTGAGCCTTGTACTGGGAAACCTGGGCTTTATGCATGTCCCAGATTAGTCTGTGCAGTTTGTTTGGGTGGGGGAGGGGCATACGTGATATTGAAAGCTTTATTGTTCAATGAATAAATGAACCCTGGGTGTCTGATAGTAGAATACATTTGCATGTATAAAAATAAAAAAAAAATGTTAAAAGCCACTCGCCCTGTAGGATTACCATCTGACAAAATCAGGTTGCCATTACCTAATGTGTAGTCTTTTTATGTTTTTATGTCCACCAGTATATACTGGGGGACATATTGTTTTTGCCCTGTCTGTCTGTTGGTCTGTTGGTCTGTCTGTTTGCGCCAACTTTAACATTGGCCATTACTTTTTCAATATTGAAGATAGCAACTTGATATTTGGCATGCATGTGTATCTCATGGAGCTGCACANTTTGTTATTGCCGTATCTCTACATTTCCAGCATAATATCAATACATAATAAATCATGTACAATATTTGTCTCTTCAATTATTGCAAGATTTGTTCACCATTAAAATGTTAACAGACCTTCTCAATTAACATTGTGTATTTAACATGGAGTAATTAACACAAAGTTTCATTAGCACCTTGTAACTCTGATCTATCTAGCAATATGATAATCACGGGTATGATGCTGCAATGTTTGTTTGTTTTCAGGGCTATTGCAAATTATTGATTGTTTTTATTATTATACCGGTAATCAGTGCCTGCATTAGGAGGACAATTTAACCCTTTGAGCGCTGGAAAATTTGTCGTCTGCTAAAATGTCGTCTGCTGAATTTCTAAAATTAGCATTTTCTTCGATTTTTTTTCAAAGACCACTATCAGAATAGCAAACAGTTTGGATCCTGATGAGACGCCACGTTCTGTGGCGTCTCATCAGGATCCAAACTGTTTGCAAAGACCTTTAAAATCTGGTTCCAGCGCTCAAAGGGTTAAAAGCCCTCACTCTCAACTGTTAAATATTGGATTTTCGGACTTCATATTATAGTGACTACAATGTTGGAACATTAAGTTAATTTACATATTCAGCTCTATAAGCTTATATTAAATATGAAGTAAAACAATGGAAGGTGTGGTATAGTAAAAGTCATTAGCACATCACAAACCAACCAACTAACCACATGTAAGTTAACCTCAACATGAGTCGTGTTTCCAGATCCTCGTCCACTAAGACGTCCATTGCTATTGACGACTGTCAGTTCCACCAGTGTGTGAAGCTCAGCAAGTTTGAGACTGAGCACAGCATCAGCTTTATACCACCGGACGGAGAGTTTGAACTCATGAGGTGAGCCGTGTAAGCCTTTATAACACACCTCCCCCGACAGAGAGTTTGAAATCATGTGGTGAGCCGTGTAAGACATGTAAGCCAGGATTGGGTATAAAAATGGAATGAAGCGGGTCCTTTCAAAAGAGAAATTATACCATTTCAGCAACAATCCAAACAAAAATACAGTGGTTTTCTTGGTCAAATTTGACCCGATTCCCAATCTGAAAAATTTAATATGTTTCCCAAATGACTGGCTAAAATTTCCAATTAAAGGTTTAAAAAATAAATACATTTTTTAATAAATTGCAACATTAAGTTCATTTTCCTATTCAGCTCTATAAATTGAGCCTAAGTAAATATAATATTGAAAACACTCTTTTATTCTCAATTTTAAAGTATCTGTTAGCAAAAGAAAACACCCACTGATTTCCCTTTTGTGGTCAATTTTTCCAAATCCAAAGGGCACTGACCCCATTCCAAAAATGGTGAAAACAAAAACACTGAAATAACATTATTTGGCTATACAATTGACATCTTTATTTCATTTAAGATTTTGTTTTGAGCTACCAAAACATCGCTCTGCCAGTTGATACCAAAACAAATGAGCCTTGCCCAGAATCAGGCACAACACTTTCCGCTTTAATGGTATTTTCCGTTTTAAGGAAGTCTCCTATTAACAAAAATTCAGTTTAGGTGGAAAGTGTCTGATATAGGCTAATCTGGGATGACACTTTAGTGAGTAAGTGAGGCTCATTTGGGTTTCTTTGCACATTATTTTTTATATCAAACCTGTTTCAGATACCGCACCACAAAGGACATCTCCCTCCCATTCCGTACCATACCCCTGGTACGCGAGGTCGGCAGACAGAAGATGGAGGTCAAGGTCGTGGTCAAGTCAAACTTCAAGCCTTCCTTGTTGGCACAGAAAGTGGAGGTATCTAGGCTAATTATTAGCTTAGCTGTTCTCGAAAACAAACAACGAGGTATTGTCATAGCCAGCTCGTCCGCCATCTGCGGCGTCCGAAAACTTTAACCTTTGGCCATAACTTTTGCAATATTGAAGATAGCAACTTGATATTTGCCATGCATGTGTATCTCATGGAGCTGCACATTTTGAGTGGTGAAAGGTTAAGGTCAAGGTAATCCTACAAGGTCAAAAGTCAAAACATTTTTTTTTCACGTATCTTATGGACCTGCACATTTTGAGTGGTTAAAAGGTCAAGGTCATCCTTCAAGGTCAAAGGTCAAAAAACAAAATCCAAGCACCCACAGCAAGCGTTGGCACCCGCTATGCGGTGCTCTTGTTAGTTATGATTAGGATTAATAGTTATTCTTTTAATTCACTTCTCTAAACAATTATTTAAGTAGTCATAGAGTACAAATGATATTTAAACTAGTTCAATTTAATTATACAATTCACATATTACCATGTTTATTAAGAAAATTTGACATTAATTAGTCATTTTGATGTTTTCGTTTCATTTTTATGCCCCCTTCTTCAAAGAAGAGGGGGTATATTGTTTTT
>VMBQ01001988.1:0-132673 GCA_007657795.1 Dreissena rostriformis
TATCAGTGTCAAAGTAAAATATCTTTTTATAAATTATAAAGAGATTTTGATCTACAAAGGGGAAATATAAATTATAAATGATAAATTATGATAAATGATCAAGATTATAAATACGTAGCCAATCTTCGTGTTATTGGGAATAATTAACAAAATTTGATAAAGTAAAATCAAGGAAAGTACATAATAAACCTCTAATTATATGTACTTTTAACGAATGAGAAGATTTTAGATATTTAACCACATAACCTTGATGTCAAACACCGCCACCTTGAAGAAACAAAAGAGCGGATACATTTAAGAATACTTTACAATCGCGCACCCAAATTGTGTTTGTGATAACGTTCCGGTGGAGGCCGATGTGATACAAGAGCAAGTGCATTTTTTTGGTGTCTTTTGCGCTTCGCTGGTGCAAAAAGAGGCGTCCGTAAATCTTTCATTTTAGTTATCATCATTGCGTGTTTTTTTAATGGATTCAACTCATGTTTCGCCATTATTTATGCTTTTAATAATTGATTTAAAAATTGTATCTACTAATGTATTTGATACTTTTTGATTATGTGCTGCCATAATTAGTGAGTATGTAGTATTCAAAGTCGTTTTTAAAAGTAATATAGATGTTGTTGTTTGTTTGATGTTTTTTTGCACCGACGTTGTACATGTACGTGATTGAACAAGATAATGTAACTAGGACGCTAAATGTTATTCATTAGTTTATGGACATAATGTTAATTGTTTTAATTGATATACATTTTCATCTGTTTGATCAGATTGCATACACGGCTCATTATTCCGCCTTCGCAGATAGAAGTCGGTTCCCCAACTTATACCGAGTATATTGTTGTCGATATGTACCGTGTCCGTTTGTGTGTTGGTCTGTCAGTCTGACCGAATACATTTGCCGACTGTTCTTTCCCATGAAGTAAAGGATTTCGAAAAAGCTTGGAACTAATGTCCATCGACATAAGACAGTGCTTTTTACACAGCATTTATTTGGCTATATTCAGGGGGAAGGTAAAGATTTACGTTAAAAATTCCCAGACATTAATGGTAAAATTAAGGATTGAAAAGACTGTGCATTGAAAAAATTCCAAGTAATTCGGCACACATATTCACCCGTATGAAACGATGTGTCACGCGAAACAATCATGTGTCTGCCTTCAGAGTCAAATCAAACTAAGTGAAATATAAAAAGGCTTTATTTTCAAATACAGATTTTGAGGTCCATGCATTTAAAGAAAATAAACATACTCGGCGCCAATATTCATCATTTTCGACGATCTGTCGAGCGCAAAAAAACCAAGCAGCTACCTTCAAGATCAAAGTTAAAAGTTGAGGTCGAAATACGCTATATTTTCAAAATAGGGCTTAACCAGACTGTAACTTCCCCATTCACTGAAGTGCTGTCACTTATTTTGGTAGAGGTCTAATATTCGCTCTTTTCGCTTTCCATTCATTGTGCGAAGTAATCAAAACATGAGTATATTTAACAATTTGACCAGAAATCTGGTTCTCCTGATGATACAGATCCCTCATTGGACAGAATTGATAGTAACTTTAATTGGCGTCTTTTTCACAGTGTTGACATTAACTGTGTGACATCTTCGTATTTTAAATATGCCGTTCAATGGTTAAAAAAAAAGAACATTATTTGCAGTTAAGTTCAAATTGCGTAAATATAACAATTCAAATTAGCAAAAAGTATATTTTATGAATGTATCTTATGAAGTTATATTTGTTTTGAAAATGTATTTCTCATGTTTGTTATTTTCTAATGATAATTATTTATTCTACTCGAGAGTTCGCAAAAGTTTGGCATTTAAAACGTCACCTTTTCTGCATGGAAAGCATGTGACCGTTTTATTTAATATGAATACATTTTAATGTAAAGAACATTGTGAAGTGTTGATAGTTTTTTCCACAAGTTAAACATACTGAGTTTAAGTTTAAGTTTATTTGATTATATAGTAGACAATACGTCCATGAAAATATTAGTATTAATAAAAAATATTGGGTATTTTAGAGAAGCGAGAGGCGGTGCATACATATATACAAAAAATCCTACCCTAATCGTAACATGTATTATAAGTATTTCTTATTTCCCATGCTTTATAAATAAACATAGCTAAATCTTTAACAATATTGCTATTTTGAGATGTCAATAAATCTATAAACTTTAACATATTTGGTCTTACGTAATAACATGGTTTTAAATAAGCTTTTCTGAGTAAAGTGCGTCGGATGTGGAGAATTACCAAGATTGGTATCAACTGAAAGGAAAGGTGTCAGTTTGCCAGGATGGTGTTTACACTTTTCTACAACGACTATAGGATTGTTATCATCGGGACTTTTGTTGTAATCTATTACCCGAGCTCACTGCTTGAGACTTAAGTTTACTTATTAAACAAATATCTGTGTCAGCAACTATTCATGCGACCTCTATTAGTTGTGCGCCCCTTTCGATACGATCCTATTCGAATACCCAATGGTACCATTGTTTATTGCAAAAAAAACAAAGCTGTCATAATAGGGCATTTCCAAGATCGGCGTTACATCGATAAATTACGGAATACCGTTAGAGCCATCGTGGTTACACATTAAAATCCAGAGGGCGACAATGCGATAGTACGATGGCGACAATGCGATAGTACGATGGCGACAATGCGATAGTACGATGGCGACCATGCGATAGTACGATTGCGACAATGCGACAATGCGACAGTACGATGACGACAATGCGACAATACGATGGCTACAGTGCGATAGTACGATGGCGACTATGCGATAATATGATCCAGTCGCCCTCTGGATTTTAATATGTAACCACCATGGCCCTAACGGCATTCAGAAATAAATCGATGTATATGCAGTTAAGTTTTTGTTTCTAGATGGACATTGCATAATTTAAGACCGTGCGAATGTGTCCGCTAATGATATTGCGCGAATCGTGTACCCCGCAAATTTAAGCGATTTCACAGTAGCCTTAGTTATTGATACTGTAGGTAATTGTATTGCATGTGTATATGTTTACGAACTCACACCATACAATGATTAAAGTAAATGAAATAAAAATTAATTGATAGGCACTTTTTATCTGATGTTCCCCTATGTCAAGCAGTATTTTGTTTGGTATATTAAAGGATCAGTTATCATGCAGAAATTGATTGCTATGGACATCTCACAAACCAAAATATGATTTCAAAAACTCATTTTAAGTGGTTAATTACAAACTATACAGTCAACTCGCCAATAGGGGGTCACACCAATCGGGCGTCACTATTGTGTATTTCATGGAAAAGTATAATCAAATAAAAAACAATTGTTGCATAGTGTGTGCCTTGGATAAATGTACATTTTTACAAATTAGTGAAAAGATGCTCCAACTGTTGATTTGACATGGGAGATAATGCTGTAAACAGTGATTCTTTATTGGCGATAGTGAGTGCTTTTGTGTACATCATTTTATTATAGGTAATGTTTATTTATTTTCAATGAAACCTTTTTTTAATCTGAAATATGGTTATATGACAGCGTTATAAACTGTTTAATTTATAGTTTTTGTGAGCATATGATATTTTTTCATTGTCGTATTTTCATTGGTCATTTCTGCCAAAAAATCAGAAGTATTCTGCGGCAAAATAATAATACAGAAAAATAATATAATAGCATTTATTTTAACATCTTTCATATATACACAAAAGCCAAAAGCACAAAGTTCTTATTGAAATATTTCACGTTTTTTGGCATGTGATTCTCTATTGGCAAGTTGATAGTACCATGTCATCGTTCTAGACTTCGTCGATTTAGTACATAACGTTTTATGTATTTGAATAATACGCATGATTAAATTTCAAAGTGACTGTTTTGACGCCCGAGTCGCAATCCCACCATAGTGAGAAATCCGACAATTCAAAGTGAACTGTTTATGTTTTGCTCAAATCAGACTGCTTTGAATCACATGTGTATAACATATATATTCTTATGTTGATGTTAATTTCACTAATGTGTAATTTGTGGCGTGTTCTGAGAAAACTGGGCAAAATGCTTGTGCGTAAAGTGTCATCCCAGATTAGCCTGTGCAGTCCACACAGGCTAATCCGGGACGACACTTTCCGCCTAACCTGGTTTTTCGCTAAGAAGAGACATCATTTAAACGAAAAATTCCATAAAAGCGGACTGCACAGGCTAATCTGGGATGACAATTTACGCACAAGATGTATGCCCAGTTTTCTCAGAACACGCCACATTTTATATCAGTATAATCTGTAGATTATAAATAACGCATTCATTGAACAACTTTCTTACTGTTCGTGAATACGTAGATACTAAAGTAAGTACCTCTGCTCCGCTCTTAAGAGGTATGTTTATACATAGGAATAAATATACAATATGTGGCATTTTTTGAGAAAACTGGGCAGAATTCTTGTGCGTATAGTGTCATCCCAGATAAGCCTGTCCGCACAGGCTAATCCGGGACGACACTTTCCGTCGAAACTGGATTTTCGCTAAGCAGAGACATCATTTAAATGAAAAATTCCATAAAAGCGGAAATTGTCGTCCCTGATTAGCCTATGCGGACTGCACAGGCTAATCTGGGATGACAATTTACGCACAAGCATTTTGCCCAGTTTTCTCAGAACACGCCACATATATCAAACATTTAACTTTGTATGTGTGTTTTTATTTCAAAATAAAAAATATTCGGTTCGCTAATCATGATTATCAATAGTTAATTTTGGTGTGGCCTCACTGCATAACAGCGTGTCAACCTAAACGGAAAATTAACTCGCATGCAAACTGTTGCGAACATAAAAAAATGTGCTTGTAATGTGTCATCGAGGTAAAATGTGAACTATTGTTTATGTGGGTATGGTCTTTATTGAAGTGATTTATTTTGAAGGACGCACGTATCATTGTTGTAAGTGCTTCAACTCAAACAGCTTGGGAAATCATATGCAATGTAAGTTCTTAATAACTTATCTTAACGCAATATAACATTGTTGCCTATGAAACCAGCGTATATATATCAATACATTATATCACAAATACGATAGTGTACTTTATGGACACGTTAGACTTATTTTGAAGACCGTTTGGACATAGCTGCACGCGTTGGCATATTTCAAGGCAGATATTTGTAAATGGGACAAAGCAGATATTTGTAAATGGGACAGACCAGATATTTGTAAATGGGACATAGCAGATATTTGTAAATGGGACAGACCAGATATTTGTAAATGGGACATAGCAGATATTTGTAAATGGGACATAGCAGATATTTGTATATTGGACATAGCAGATATTTGTAAATGGGACATAGCAGATATTTGTAAATGGGGCAAAGCAGATATTTGTAAATGGGACATAGCAGATATTTGTTAATGGGGCAAAGCAGATATTTGTAAATGGGACATAGCAGATATTTGTAAATGGAACATAGCAGATATTTGTAAATGGGACATACCATATATTTGTAAATGGGACAAAGCAGGTATTTGTAAAAGGGACATAGCAGATATTTGTAAATGGGACAAAGAAGAAATTTGTAAATGGGACAACTGAGATTGGCCGCCATAAAATGGGATACGTTTGTCACAAGCGGCCGATACATCACTCGCAAACGATAATTTACACACAAGTTTTGTTCTTATGGTCTTCTGGTGTGTATATGCCCAAATACATTTCATACATGTTGAACCAAGTTTTCAACGTACGCAATAGTGAAAAGGGGTCTCAACCATGCAATACCAACAATTATATTAACCAAAATATGATAGTTAACATGACAAGTTTACATATATGTTTTAGCATTAATTGCAAACATACTTCATTTTTATAAGCGGTAACCCCTTGTTTTCAATTGTTAGAAGACAGACCAAGACTAAATAGTATGTTTAAATAAACGAATTGCACCTTAATCATTTTTATTAAACTATGTACACATGTGTGTATTTGCCAAACCGTGACGCTAGTTTTTCATTATTCAATATCATTATCATGAATTTCATATAACTCACTTAGGCGTACAAGCTGGGTATATACGGGCAATGGTTTGTTTGGATATTTACGGAGGAATATTCCAATGAGTTATTGGAGGGTGGCGAAGCCTGTTGCACGATGAAAGAAATGGAAAAGGCGTTGGAAGGGGCTTTTTTGTGACTTAAATCGTCGTTCTGACATCGGAATAGCAAACATCACATGTAAGTAGAATTGTTTAAGATCAGAGTATCGATAAGCAGCTATAAGCATACAGAACTCTTAGAAAAACTTAACAAAACAGGAGTATTATCATGATGACTTTTCTGATACAATGAATCAGTGACTCGTTCGATTGATTTACTTTGCAATGAAATGTTACAACATGAAACTGTTAATAATGCTATGTTCAATTCATTACTTTAACTCATGCAAATATTGTTGATAAGTGTTTTTTCTTCTACATTGTAATACATTTAATATATCAGGAACACATCTTAATTTAATTAAATGAGTTTAATGCTTTTGCTTGTCTGCGAGCCTTACTAACACATGTTCAAAACGAGTTAAAATGAAATTATGTATACGTAAGATAAAATTATTCGTAACGGAAAACAACTTGATAAAAAACATTTGATAAAATAATAGCATATGCTTTCAAACTAGGCCAGAAATTTCTATTTCTGATTCATATTTTTGTTTCTATTAATAAAGACAAATCCATTTTGAGCGATATTAGCTATCGTGCTAATGTACCATATGGATCTGAAAACTTCGTCGGCGAAAATTACGACCAAGTATGGATTGCAGCATTGGCGTTGAACTGTTCTTTAAGCTCATTTGAAGCACTGTATGATGGTAAGTTCTCTGGACACTGTATGCTAATAAAAAGCATATATATTGAAACGTCTACACATGCATTTGAATGTAGGCATATTGATAATATTTATTCAAATGTAGCTAGAAATACTCTGCCATAGGACTCACACAACCTATGGAATTATATAAGTATTATACAAATATAATAGTTGACAGCTGTGTAATGTACTCCTTTATAAGTGAAAGATGAAGCTTTAATAATGTTTTCTTGCAAAATGGTTTATAACTATTCAGCTCAAATGGTATGTTTAACGTTAGACGTCAAAATTCAAAAATGAAAATAATTCAGCTTCTCAGACATGTATCTTTTAGTTAATCAGATATTGTTGGAAAAAAACGTGCCACAACTCATGAACGTGTGAGTCACCAGCTCCTCGTTGTCAAGTCATGATTAGAGGTCAACTGTCAAATGTGATATGTGTGTTAAAGCACATGCTTTAGAAGCTTTGACACGTTAGGTTCAATTGGCTTAATAAACATAGTTTTGACAGGCAAAGGTCTCACGCAGTAATTGGATAATAATACAAATATGTACAACGATCTGACACACTTGAGCTAAATTAACTTTCTCTTTTTTATTCCAAACATTTTGTTCACAGTGAAACGTTGGATATACACTTAACCACATGTCCATCTGTCGATAGCATATGCAGTCACTTCCGTTTTCTATCAAATAAGTATGTACTATTGACATCAAGTTTCCATATTGGTGAACACTAAAATGATAAATATATTTAACAAATGAAGGACCTAATATCAATGCACTTAGGCATAAACGTGCTTGTTTTATTTCAATTGCTGTGCATACGTGTGTGGTTGTTTGAGTACAGGGTGTACGTGGGCTTTGAAAATAACGTTTCCAAATCCGGTATTCCAAATGATATACAATTTGCTCCATATGCAAGATCAAGCGTGCTTGCGCATTAATTACGTAACTTCACTTGGACATTGTACATCAGCTTCATCAAATTTTATATTTCTTTCAGAACCGAAACTGGACGAAATTCGTAAAAGGATATCCCATTGCATTGACTTGTTAGACTTTGAAGGGCGTTAGGTAGAATAAGGTTTACAGAGGGGGCTCGAAATCCAGATGTCGTATTGAAACGCATCCAAGGTACTGGAACCGCTTGCACATCTTCTTAAAACACATTCCTGCTTTGAAGTCATATTTTGTCGGTGGTTGAGAGTATACTGACAAGTCAACAATAAAAACACGATTCTGGCGAATGAACTTATTTCCATTTAAACAAATGTATATTATGTATGACAAGCTACGTAAAATAAAGTCGATATGCTGACTTTGTGATTACACAGCAGTTTGAGTCAGGTATGTTAATTTGAAGTTTGTACAAGTTCATATGACTTTACAGGTCCAGAAACGGAAGTGGTGGCAAATTATAGCCCTTATTCTGGTTTTGATTGGATAGAGGGAGCACTTATTTGGAATGGTCAGTCTGATGCATCTCCTAATTATTTAAATTAGAACAAACTAAAAATCTGAATAACTCACCAACATGGTCCGAATTGTTCGACATACCATCATATAAAATGCTACCAGTATGGTTTTACTTTTATTTAGTTTGCACTACCAATGCATGATTCGTGTTANAAGTATGCTTTAATACATTCATTTACATTTAAAAGATAATAGGATTACCTTTTTTGCTGTTGTTGTTTTCAGATGATATTATTCCAATTGATTCTGCTCTTACAATTCACAAAGAAAGGTCCGCCTCAACGTCATTATACTTGACGATGTGTGTATTGGCTGGGGTTGGAATCCTTGTCACAATCGCTTGCTTCGTTTTTAATGTTGTTTGGAGAAAACACAGGTAGAATATATACAGGTTCAGTGATAATATTGACATTTGGAGAAAACAAACGATGAAGCTATAATATGAATTTATTTTTTAGGCTGCGTCTGCGTTTCTTACGATGTTTGGAAATATGCCTCAATTATATGTTTTTGTATTTATTAATTTCTTCATTCATTAGTAAATTAGCATTACCTGTTTTCTATTTTATAATTGCTATAAAAATATATATGTCCTGGTCATATTAATGTCTTGAGTATGATAACAAATTCCTTTCATGAGATTCTTAATATGTTTCAGGATAGTGAAAATGTCATCACCAAATATAAACAGCATTTTACTTGCTGGTTGTTTACTATTATATGTAACTATAGTTATCAAGACAACGGCAACGACAAACGAATCAATATGTGCGGTAAGTTAATTATATTACGCAATTATTGTTCGACGCTGATGAAAAGAGCAAACTATGAGTTTCGTATGTTATTCTATATTTCGTGTTTTTCACATAGAGATTTGGACAGCATACAGCGATTTTCACATAATGGTTGTAAAGTATGTCTTCATACTGCAAGTCTTGCAATGTATTCATACTAGTTACGTGTTTGAAACATTTATGTCCCAAATAATATGCTATGTTTTTTTCCCCTATTTATAATTACGAGTTTTACGTTGAGCGTAATGGTTTTCCTTTTCATTTAGGTGCGATTGTTTTGCTTCTGGATTAGAGTTCGCTACAACATTCGGTTCCATGCTTTCCAAGGCATGGAGAGTATACAGAATTTTCACAAATAAACACATGAAACTGATAATGGTATGTCAAATAAAAAACATACACGCATACAAGTTTTTACGATATAAATTATGTACAGTATAGTGTTTAGTTTTGTTATTTCTACCAACCTCTTGTAAAGACACAATTTGAAATATATCTATTATAACTATTTAGTATAATGATATATTTAATTTGTATCCATATTAAAACATACTGATTAATCTTATATTGCTCTTTTTTATTTGGTCCATCAGGGACAAACATCTGATGGGCATCATCGGTTTAGTCGTTACCGTGCAAACACTTGTGTTGATAGTGTGGGAGAGTTTCTCACCGCATCGAGTGACGGAGCCACAACTGAAGGCAGAGATTGTATGTTTTAGTTTGATATGCAAAAAACAATATTCATATTATGTATACAACTAATTCAACAAACAACAAAATAATATGTTAATGTTATCTGGTCGTGGAAAAATATTGCATCTATTCTTTTCAATTTAACAAAGGTGACCATAGACAGCGGGGAAAAGATGTTTATGGTAAAGTTGTACCGTGTTTGTGTCTCGGACCACTCCTACTATTTCAACTGGACCCTTCAAATAGTGAATGGTGTTCTTATTGCCTTCTGAGCCTTCTTAGCATGGGAAACCAGACAAGTACGTCAGTTTTGTCACCAGTGTCATGCTTCATTTGATTTTGTGCATTACACTGTACATAGTTATTTCACGCAAATGTGTATCATTCATTTGTCACAACCCCATATATTACTTTTTTGACAGTGTATATTCGAGTTTGTATTAGCTTTGTTAGTATTTTACTATAATGTCATTTAATAATTATTTCACTTTGTATTACCGTTAAACTGGAAAAATGTCAAGTGTTTGTTCCCACAATATGCCCCTATGCACTGGTCAACAGCAATATTGTGAACATGTCTGAAATTAATTGTTTATATATATTCAATTAAAAATAAAAATATTTTCCGCAATTCAATGCTTTATCTTTCAACGGGTAAATTTGTGTTTAATGCGTACAAACAGTCACATATCCAGCAAATGCATGATTATATCATATTCTTACAATTAATACTCCGTATATATTCACATAAGGTACACATAGAGGCCCTAAACAACCCCAAGACGATCGGTATATGTTTGTTCAACGTTGTCATTCTGAGTGCTGTGGGTCTTATTCTGTCGCTGTTGCTTCACGAAAAACCGATTGAACGGAATGTAGTCACTTCCGTGTGCCTTTTCGTCGGAACTCTCGTCACGGAGATGTTGATATTCTTCCCAAAGGTACATCTGCACTTAATAAAGGGATTCTATAACTTAGTAATCTATAAATATTAATAATTAAATTTAAAATGCATATGTCTAGAGCAACATTATTGTATTGTTATTGTATATAATATAATTTGTTATTCATATATATTTCATTGAATAGATGATAGCTGTTTACCGGAACCCAATTGGAAGCCCACAGCCTGTCGTGAAAACTTTAGAATCCTTGCAATCTTTATAAAATAGCAACACTGTGCATTGAAACCATTCAGTCACCTGAACAGCAAAACACGAATTGAACTGATGACGAGATAGATTTACAACATAAATGAACGTACGACGATAGTGGATAGACATTGGACAATACAATGACGACGAGATTTGAATTTCAACACAAATTAATTGAACTTACGACGAGATTCGATTTACACCACAAATTGAACTTACGACGAAATTGGATTGACATGAAAAATTGAACTTACGATGAGATTCGATTGATATCACATATTACATTTAATCTAAAATTGGACGTACGCCGAGATTGGATTGACAACATAAATTATACGAACGAAACGATTGGATTGAAATAACAAATTAACAAGCAAATTCGTTGAATTGATATCCCCCGCCAAATAAATTGTGTTTATGGATGGGTGTAGAACTATCTATCACTTACACCCAAGGTATAAGTGAAGGGTTGTGCCTTTTGTAATTTTTTTTAACTCATTTGTACCTGTGATGGGTTTTCGCTTATGTATATATACACTCACACAAAGTATACTCATACCAAGTTTCAATGAAATCCGCCAAGGCACTTGCAAGATATGGCTCCGATAGCTGTAAGCTTATAGAAAAAAGGCATTTTTTCAATATACAAAGGACCATGACTCCGTTATTAACAGATAATGTACAATGCAATTTGGCGTGCATCATCCTCTTATCGATATATATACTCATACCAAGTTTTAATGAAATCCGCCAAAGCACTTCCTAGATATGGCTCCGGACAGCTGTAAGCTTATAGTAAAAAGCATGTTTTCAAGATAAAAAGGGCCATAACTCCGTTATTAACAAATGGTGTACAATGCCATTTGGCGTGCATCATCCTCTTATCCATATATATAATCATACAAAGTTTCAATGAAATCCGCCAAAGCACTTTCAAGATATTGCTCCGGACACATAAGTGCCGGACGGACGGAAGGACGGACGGAAGGACGGACGGAAGGACGGACGGAAGGACGGACGGAAGGACGGACGGGCAACGCCAAAACAATATGCCTCCGCCTATGGCGGGGGATAATAACCATAATAAATAATAATGTTTAAGTGTTAATTGACGGTTTGCACTTTAACAACTATTATGGCGGCTTATTCCTGAATTGTAAGACGGTGATCTGAATATCAAACTGTATGATGCTATGGAGCTTTGTTTTATCAAATACGAATTATAGTTGATACTCGCATGGTTTCATGTATTCATGCATCAGAATTTTTAAATTATGGTGCATTTGTTTGTATCCAACCTTAGAGTAGTTAAATAGTCATTTACTTGAAATCGTACCTCTTCAATCGCTATATAATTTAAGTTGTCATGCTATGGGGTTTATTTTGATTTTCTTTTGAATGCGTGCTAAAATGGTGGGCTGAGTGTCAGGTTTGGGGCTCCTTCAAATCGGCTTTAACCCCCAAATCGTTTCACCGACTGTTCTCACGCGATTATTTCATTTGTAGTAATGTGTTTGCTTGTTGTGCATTTGGGAACCTTGTATAGTACATTTATTTTGTGTCGCACTGTTTGATAACTTGTTTCTTACTTTTGAATGTGTTGTTGTTGTCATTTTTATTATTATTGTTATTATTATTATTATTTGTTTCGTTCTTATCACTGTTATTATAAAAGTGTATTTGTAAAAATATGTGCTTGTTTTTTTCCGCTTATTTGTACTATTGTGGTTTCACGTTGTGTCCTTCTTTCCTTTTTTTATGTCAATAAACAATTGTTGTGTTGAGTAGCAAAATCGAATGAAGTATATTTTATATAAAAAAAAACATTGAAAAAGCCTATAAGGCGAAATATATCAATAAAGAGTGATGATTTTTCTGTGTAAACTTGCTCGTAAATAAAGGATCGCATATTATAATACGATTTCTGTACTGCAGGTACAGTTGCAGTTTCTTTTTGTGTATATGTTATTATGTCACAGTTGGTATTGTTATTAGTATTACACCATTGCGACCCCAAAGACTGCTATGAATAATGTAGAATCATTGACATCCTCGAACATAGAAACACAGCGCATTGAAGTAGTCACCATTCATTCACCTCAATAGAACACAAGAAATTGAAATGACGACGAGATGGATTAACAACACAAATTGAACTGACGACTGTTCTTTTAATACAACTCAACAAAGTTTTCTAACGTGCGAGTTACACATTTATCCGTGAGGACAGCTTTTCCGTAACAAAAATCATTACAAACTGCAAGCACATACTTATTTGTTCACGAACAAATACGTTAAACAAGCTTTAATCACATCATGTAATTAAAAAAACCTCAACAATCGCAGTAGTATAAACAAACTGCAAGCACATACTTATTTGTTCACGAACTAATATGTAAAACATGCTTAAATCACATTGTGTATTAAAAAAAAAACTTAACCATCGCAGTAGTATAACACTAAGGCGGTATTCTTGCGTTATGGGCATCTAGACTCACAAACGTTGAATTGAAAAGTATAGCATTTCTACTGAAAACAATTCAATGTTTGTGTGCTGGGGAGGAAACCGAAGTACCTTCAGTAAATCCGATTAGCCCGCTTTGATGACGAATCATCAAACTCATATGCGACGTGGTGGGAATTGAACTGGGATGCCATGGTCGCCTAAGTAAGAGGCACACAACAAAAACTGCGCATAACAGAAAGCCATGTTATATCATTTCTCTAAAAAAAAGAGGCAACGTCGGTGTGAGCTGATTGATTGGTAGCGATGATCCGGTATGTTTTAAGCGTGTACAACACGTAAGTATGGAGGACATAAATAAAAGAATAATGCAGAATACACAGTTTAATGACATACGTATTATGATGCAGAATGGGTATGACAAATCAATGTCTTGGAATTTTCTGTATGAACGTTGCTGCACGGAGGTCTACAGACCGAGAAGCCTTCCTGAGTATGGTACATCGCTCTCAATCTAACATCTCTTCATATTTGGTTCATGAACAAACATGGTCCAGACTTCAATAGGTTGGTTTCATGAATATGTTCGATGTGTATACTTGTTTTAAGTCATAAATGCGCTTTTTCTATTTCTATGCAAATAACAAGAAATTGTATATATTCCAATAATGCCAAAGATGACATCAACTGTTTTAAAGGTACGCAGAGTGTTGCATATTAATATAGTTCTTCTCCTGAACGGAAAAAAAAGAAATTACTTGATGTCAAAAGCTTATATTGGATGAATTAACATGGCCGTTTGAAGGAGTTGAAATCTTCTTGGTTGACGTTTCCAATTCTGCAGGAAAACTCAACGCATCCAATGGCGCTTATTCAAAACGGTTACAATGCAGGCGGTGTTCGCTTGGACACAATTAACGTTCTTCGTTCGTTCCCTTTTGTCATATTTACCCTTATCCGCCCAAATGATATTTGTCTCCCAGAGTACGGTCACCGTATTGTGGTTTGTGTCAGGCGCACTATCTTAGTACAAGCCGGGAACCAGGACACTTCACGTATATATGTTACAGTAAATCTGTGAAAATAGGAATTTTAAGAAATTCCTAAACGATTCAGAATTTTCGTGAAATGACTGTTTAACTAAGGGACTTAACGATGTGCCTAATTTTTTCAGGAATTTCGCGAAATGACTGAAAAAAGCCTTCAGTCATTTAATGAAATTCCTAAAATGACTTCAGCTTCATTCACAATTGTTATCTGCTTAATAAAATAACTAAAATTCAAAAATTAATTTATTCAGAAAATTTTACACCTTTGAAAACCTGCATCAATATGAATTCTAATAAGATATTTCACAATATTTTGATACTTCATATATTGAGATAAGAGATGAAGTTTCTCATATAAATCAATCTCATATCTCTTCTCAATCAATACAGTTGTACATATTTGATAAACTACATCAATAAATAACTTATATAAGATAGTTCCCATTATATTAGATCAATCTCATTTAACTTCTCAATGTCGAAATGGACACATGTCAGTAAAACAAAAATAGAAAACTTGTAAATAAATGTTTGCTACATAGTTTGTATCACCTATGAATTATTAAAACTTTTGTGTGTTTAAGTACACTTTTGTGAAATACCACATGTCAATCACTTGGTACATGTATGTGTTTTTACAAGTCAGACTGTTATGGCATCTACTATTACAAAGTCTCTGGGACTTAAAACATTTGCATGTCTTGGTCTTGCACTGTCTCTTACCAAGGTTACAGACGCAACGAAAGAATCCTTGGCCACCATAATCTCTCTTCCTTACAGCTGCTTGATGAAGTGTTATAGTTTTATCTGTGTCTATATCCAAATCTGTAAGAAGTCTTTGCGGACAGAGGACAGACGTTTTGGCGCCCGGCAGCCGCATACAAGATTTCAATTGACCGCTCAGCGGTGGTTACCAATGTTTATTCATTTTTATAAATTTGTGTTTGCCACTCGGTTTGTATTGCACTGTGCTGCAGTGTCATATAGTTATATGTCGTAAATCAAACACATAATGTTGAAACTAGAGCTTTCTCCATCGGATGAAGCTGCTTATGGTACCAATTGTTTCTGAGTTTGGTAAACAAGTATATGCGAATTATTCTATATTGCTTCGTTTGTTCTTAGCCAGGCCTATATTCTCAAGTGAGGGCGCACCAAAACCAGTGACGTCACCGATGGCAGTTTATTGATAGGAAGTCATGGGTTATTCTGAGGAACAACCCCACATATGTCTTACTAGCGATCTAAACAATTATTTTAGAGAAAGACAATATAATACATATTTTACGATAAGGCGTACTCGTACTCAAACACGATTAAAAATAAAAAATAATCACATTTAATGTTTCACATTGATCCGAGGTAAAACATTTCAAAACATTTTCAAAAATAAATACATTAACATGAAACTAAGGCTTCGTATGCGGAAACTGTACAAAATCGTCGAAAAATCGAGCATGCCAGGAAATGTTTATTTAGAAAATCCGAAACAACACATATTTAAATGTTTCAAAATTCATGTAAAATTATAACGATTGTGTTGGATATTATTATCTTCAGTTAAACTAGTGCTTTAAAAGGACAATGTCTTTTGCAAGGGTCCATAAAAGGGTAGCTTCTTGTAAAATGTGTTTTGACAAAAAAAGAATAATGGCAAATAATGATGGATACAACTCGCTTTATATAATAGTAATATAGTTTATGATTTCTGAGATTAAAATCAATCAAACATATGGGAGCTGTTTGGTTAGCCCTTTTTATGTTTAAATTTGACGTCATAATAGTGAGTATTCTACATAACCATATTTTGGAAAGCTTTATTTACCAATCATGATAGTGCAGTCGGCTAAAGGGATGTCATATGTCATGTCTTCTTATGGCTTAGAAATCATGCGTTTGATACCCATTATTTTTTTTTATTAATTTCTGACCTTTCCTTATTTACGTCTATCAAACTCATTTTGTATTTATTTTATTTTAGCACCTTAGTGAATCTGTTTTAATTAAGTGCATTTATGTATGACAAAAAGATAATTGCGATATGAATCCACTTTTTTCTTAACCATAGTCCCTTTACCACCCGCATTCATCACACGCCATTTATTACCCGACATTGTCATTGTAAATACTAATAACTAGTTAAGACAATCGATTGTCAGAGCTTCTTTTTCGCCGGTAACTTTATGTTTAACTCTTACTTTCAGTTCGGTTTGCCCAAACTGGAATGTCACGATTGTTACCTGGTCTTCTAATGGAAAGTCGTCTTTATTCTTTATCGTAAGTACACCCAGCAGCTCGCAGCCTGGATCAGTCGTGTATTCTGGGTTTTCTGCAAATGTGCGATATACTTCAAACCTTCCGTTCATTGAAGTTGCTGTTGTTTTATGAGAAACCTTGTTATCTACATATATCAAGTCATTCCTCCTTACAAATATGTTGAAACAATCCTTCGCCTCCCATTTGTTATTGACAAACACTTTTTTCTCTGCTCGATGCTTCGAGATATCAAATGTGTCACATACGCCTATTCCGTATGTATGAGACATCACACGTGCTTTAATTATGCCAGGGTTGTGTCCGTACAACACGGCTCCTTTCAGAACTGCCAACCCAGCCTCTTCTGGGACTATCAGATTTACTTCAGTAAATTCTTCCCTGAGTCTGTTTTGAACATACGCGGATTCTGCAAATCCTCCGACAAGCACTATTGTGTCAATATCCTGCAGGCTTTCCTCATTGAGCAGTTCTTTTATGTGTTCAACTAGAGGGTTTATTACCTTCTGGTACCACGTTTTAACATCGGTTGATGCTATACGTAGTTTGTCTTTGAACACAGGTAAAGCTCCGTAAAGCCACCTGAAGAGTTTGTTAGTAAAATATGAAGTCCAATTAGCATTCATTGCGCGATGAATTTCGAATAACATTAATGGCAAACGAATTGTACATAACTGATTTGAAAGAAAATCATCAGATCGCTTTTTGTTTTCAAAATCTCTGATCATCTCGAAAAAATCTCCGATATGTTTCTTTGAAAATTCACCCACAACTTTCTTTCCAAAAGTGTTTTCCAAGTATTCTACGAACTGTTGATCTACGTATAGGCCACCCCAAGGTCCGCCGCTTGCTTTGTGGATGACTTTAAAGCTGCCGCCTGGTAGTTTCTGGTGAACCGTTATGTCAGCTGTGCCACCTAATTAACAGAAGCATACACGTTATAACATGGAGTGATATTTTGCGTTATAATATTAGATCAAACGCCCATTAAACTGTGTTTCAACAGTCATGTTTTCACATTTCTCACCGAATCGGAACATCTGATATTTCCTATAATTTTTCTACACATATACACTTTAACGATTTCATTTTGCAAAGGTCATTCCATAAAGGTATTTACTTATAAGTATTAAACTGTATATTTGTCCTTTGATATTATTTACATTTACAGGATTATGTACGATAATTCATTGTGCAGTACATACACTTATTAATTTTAAATAACGCACATGGTACATCTTCCTCATTGCAAAATATTGCAGAACACAACTGACAAGATCGTGCGTAAGTCACTAAAACAAGTCCTTTCGAGGAACTAAATGCTCTATGTTAAAGACAGATTATTGTTCAATAAACTATTTTCCATTTTATGTTTCGTGCGTTTAGTAAGTTTGAATGTAGCTTTATTTCGGACTTGGTTGAAACGATGATCACACTTTTTTGGTTAAAACAACGTGATTTTCATCGGCACTATTCTGAACGAAATGAAGCATTAACCTACTCGTACTTTGGATAAGAATCCGAAGAGTGCGTATTCATAGCACCATGTGCATAAGGCTAGACTATAGATATTAAGTTGGGAACTACTATTTATTAAGTTTGAACCTCGACCAATAAGTAGGCATCTACTTAAAATCGGAATAATGAAACTCTTGAAATATTGTTAGGAGAAAAAGTCAAAAGAAAAATAGTACACGCGCCTTAGCTTACCAAATATATTTATAATCGCAACCTCATATTGAATTCTTTACGGATTAACGCTAAAATATGTCAAAGTTTATATGGCGGAGATGTGCCATTGTAACGAACATGTTTGTTTCATACTGCAAATGTATTGCACTCATCCAACACAGTATCACACTAAACTTGTATGAACTATGCACTCATTGACTGTTCAATGTTTATCCATGACAGTATAAAATCTATAATATTTAAAATTGTAAAACATTACTACAATTTTTTTATTTTTTTTTTTAAATATTTTCACATTTTTATAACCCTTAATTGTTGTGGACACCTTTTTCAATTTTAGGTTAAGTACTATTTATTATCAAAAATACAAAATAAGTTCATAAAAAGATTCCAAATAGGTGTTTTGGGAATGTGCAAACTGTGGCCATCATGGCCCGATAACAGTTGGTCACGTTGCGCTCGCAGCAGTCCAAAAAGTAATAAATCCGCCTGTGTCCAACCGTTTCGAATCTTTAACCAGCAAGTGACTGTTGACTAATTTAGATTAACATACCTCCCAGGTCGATGAGAATGTATTTAGAACCGGTGAGTTTTAAATCCAACATCGGTTCATCAGTGATATCCTCACGTGTGCACCATATGGCTGCCACCTCTGATTCATACGCCATTTCAAGTCTGTCCCCGTCGATACCTGCCTTTTGATTTAATTTTTAAAGTTTTATTAAGCATGCCATGGTTAAACAAAATCAAAACTTACAACAAAACAGTGAACATTAAGCTCCACTAAGGGTACAATAGTTTCTTAGAGACATCATTCTAAATCGAATGTCAAAGAGTTTAAACATTAACTACCTTCACCGCAGCCTCACGCATAAACTGTTTGGCAGCATCTTCCCATATTGCTGGAATGGTAATCACGTAATGGATTTCCGTTTCGAGCATTCCGGTTTTTCGAAGTTCAATAGTCTTAAGCAGATGCCCATGCAAGTATTTTATCGCCATAACAAAAATGTCCATAGCAGGATGGGATTTGCCTTCGAAATCCTGTATAGTCGTTTCTCGCGATAGAGTCTAAAATAGACATATTATGTACATGAACAGTTACAGCAGTGTCAGAGTACACATGTCATTCATTAGTTTAGAAACCACCGTACTATGTAATAAAATATAAAATGTCTGATCCAAAACGCGTTGAAACAGTATATATTTCGGAAGAAGGACGATGCGTTTGGTTTTTACAAAAATATGTACCTTATTGTTGTGCAGCAACATTTTGAAACGTCTGAAAAGTCTCCATCCGGTATGTCTATTTTCTTCTGCCAACATAGCAAAGTAATTTTCTGCTTCAAATCCAAAGGAATGAAACTGTCCTTTGTCGTCAAGGAGCACGCTGGTCGGTGCTTTCAGGGTAATAAGTTTAGAAGAAGCGCCACCAGAGCACCAAATCTGATTGGTGTACACTTTGGATGGATCATGCCTGTACGAATAGGCATACCCGCTGTATGTTGTACCGAAATCAAACGCTGCCACAACAAGGAAAGACTTGCTTCGAAGCATGTTCCTGTGTAGATAAACCACAACCGATTACATTCGATACATACGTGCATTATCTTTCATTCATGTATACAAACATAATGGTGTGATAATCATTGTCTAATTTTAAGCTTATGTTTTTACTGTATCAGTGAAAATAATGATGATTCCTTACTTCCTGGGATTTTCCACACGTTAAAAAAGGCATATCATTTTGAGAGCCCCCTATAAAGCATTGTGTACATCATTTGAATTTTAAAATAAATCCTTTATTCAATTTGAACATTTCATTTAAAAAATCATAATGGATAAGTTCCTGCCAATTAATAAGTCATATGTTATTTTGTTTATAATTATCTTTGATTTCTCAATTTGTTGTACCAACGTGCTTAAACATTGTGTATTGGAAGTATACCTTTATTAGATGACCCCCGAACTTGTAACATTTAATTGACAACAATAACGGAAAAATAACGGGATTTTTTCATTCGAACATCATGATTGTGATTTACATCTCGGGTACGGAAACAGAATGTTAACAATAGAATGAAAAAAACAACAACAACACTATTAAGCTCAACATAGTTTAAGGAAATGTGAAGTACAATTTCGGTCATTTTTTATTATATATACATGTATATATTCGTTTAATCTTGATTCAACGATTGATATTCTACTTTTTGTGGCACCTTGTTAGTGACTTGAACCGCTCGGCGATGGAAATATGATATCTATATTGTGTTAGCGAATCACGTTATTGAATCAAATTTTAAAGAAAACAACAGAAGCACACCCTTCAATAACCTTAAAACGCAATGTTATTGTGCACTCCAGACGATGATTATCCTCAAGAACATGAATCTAGAACTTTTTTGTTATTTCGCGGCTTGAAACAAATTGTTAATTAAGCAAGTCTGTTGCAAACAATTGAGAACGTGTCAATCTTGTCAATCAGTGAACCAATTGCGTTGATATAACGTTTGACAAACACGTGTTAATGTATGTACATGTAGATACCTATATATCAGTGAGTAGCGCTGTATTAGAGAAACATGTTTGCGTTAACCAGACTTAAGAAGTAAAAACATGTTTAAGGGGTGTTGCGGCAGTTTATTTAACCGAGGATATATTTATAGCAACACCGATGCTATTATCACAACCCAATTGTATTGTTATTAGAAGCATCACAAATTAATGACCGAGTAGGTTCATAATAGGTACTCAGTGGTTCGATCCCAGGTGCGGTTAACTTTTTTTATTTATTTTTTTCTTTTTTTTATTTCATTTTTGTTTTTTTGACTGGAGCTCTTTAGTCCTGATGTTTACACTAATCAATTTAAAGCATTTAATCACAAACTTCAAAACATGCCGAAATCTGTCAACTAGTCCCTGTTATTGATGATTAAGGTCGAGTTTGATACTGTATGGTCTTATGTTTGTGATTAAATATTGTATTAGTGTTGTGTTTTTAGTAAGCGGTTGTGATCCCAATTAAGATTGTAAACAATATATAATGTTTATGCATATCTCTAACAGTCTATGTACCGGTACTTGGGTTTCGCCTAATTGCTATATTGTAGGAAATTCGACATAGACGGTAGGGATAGTTAAACAAAAAAATCTCTTTTAAAAGTGCGGTGACCCCCTTTTTATTTTTGTTTTATGATAACAATACGTAGATGAGAATATTTGAGCAGTTTCGCAAAAAGTTATCAGATAGAACTTTTTTAAATTCCATTTTTGTGGTTAAAATAGTAAAAAAGTGACGTTTTTTTGGGTGACATAAAAATTATAAAAATTAAATTTCTTAAAATTTAACTTGTGTTCTCCATTTTTTTGGTAGTTTGTGGTTTAATTAAATGGTATATGATATATATTAGCTTATATAATCTCTACATGTTTCCAATTTCATAGGTTATTAATCATTATTATGCAATTAGAGATTTTTCAGTTTTAATGAAAAAGTACATGTTATATAATGGTGAATAAAATCAAAACAAGGCCGGTGACCCTATGTTTTTATTTCATTTTTCATATAGTATTTGTATGTAGTACTTGAATATAAATTTTGAGCAAAAGTTATTAGATGGAAAAAAACAGCAAAACTGCAGCAACACCCCTTAAGTTAATTGTTTTACATTAATCAGCCTGGATATATGGAAAACGAAAGTAAAATATGTATTTATTAAGCGAAAATGAATAATATAGGATGCATTAGGAGAAAGGCACATAAGTAATAAAAGACACGTTTAGACCTACCTTCACAAATTTTGTTAAACTATTTTATTTTATGAATTTAACGTTTATAAATTATATCATTGAATTTTTCAAAGACACTGCCATATCTGTATGAAACAATCGTTCTATAAATATCACCGTGAGCAAGACATACAATCATAAGTGCACAGTTTAAATATACGGAGTCCATATTTGAGAATAGAAAACGATACTTGTGTCAAACACCTACTCTCTTGTGATAACAGATCCTCCGAAATTCACCTTTTAAATATGGCTTCCGACTCCAACCGATCAACGTAACAATTGGAAATATTCCAAATATAAAATCGAAACTGAAATTCGCTTTCAGGCAGTAATCGAAACGTGAATAGGCATGCTCAACTACATGAAACATACTTACTGTGAACAATTGTGCAATTATTTTACTGTTTTCACAAATAACCTATAATTTTCTTTCAAACTTATTGTGCGCTGCAGTATGTTTTATAGACGGACCATACGATTAGTTCATTACAAGTAATATAAGATGTTTACTTAAGTTTTTCTAAAGAAGCATAGAAATAGTCAAACGTTTATCAGAAATCATGCGATTCCACTTGAGTACATGGGAAAGCATTTACATCCAATATATTGATATGCACTATTTTTAATCAATTTATCATAGTTTAAATATAATTGCGTCTTTTTTTTAATGATTTTAGTCCTTTTGTATAACGTAAATGAACGTTAAATACATTTTTTTTGTAAATTAGGAGTTCGTGTATATATTCGCAAACGTTCCAAAGAGATCTGGACTATGAAGATGAATACAAATTAGATCAAATGGAAATCGCGCAGAACTATATTTTAGCTCCCCACTTGCAGCACTTGGTTCGTAAATTAGATCACATGGAAATCGCGCAGAACTATATTTAAGCTTCCTACTCATAACACTTGGTATATAACTAAGTAACTGAAGCGGTATTCATGTTAACATTCATCTAATATTTCAATGATAACCACTACATATTCAAAGATTAAAATAAACATCCTCATTTGACTTGACAAAGTTTACATCTCCTAAATAATTCTGATGTTATGTTTCACTTAAAGCACATGTTGATTTCAATACTTAATACTTCATAGGTATGCTAGTCATAAAACCATAAAGACAGTGTACATTTTACAAAAATTCGTAAAGGTAGCAAGATCATCATTTTATTAACAATGTTTGGATCAATTCAAATATGTGTTCAGTGAAATATGTTCAGCAAAAAAGTAATAATTTATTAAGAAACTATTAGATATTGACCCATTTTAGATTATTGTCGCTTCTCATCAGTTTAGTTTTTCTTTAATATATACTGAATTATAAATATATTTAAGTAATAAGATTCATTCAATATTTAGACGTATCTGACTTCATAAGACATATTATAAGTTCCGAATTATTGAATTAAATATCTTTATCGTACATAATTATTTCCAAGATGAAAGTTTCAAAGCTAGTTTCATAAATATGATAAAAATGTATTAGTAAAATAAATTATTTTTCCTGTAGTAATGCTAATGTATATATTATAACAGTTATTTAAGCGTTAAAGCGTTTCCCTTAGAACCGTTAAGCTATTTATATTTAGTTACTTTCTATCAAACATATAAATATGTTAAGTCGGCATTACGGCTTACACGGTGTCTTGTAGAATTCCACGATGACAAATAATGTTTATAAACGCTTCGGTGACAGTTGATTAATGAAAAAATGAAGCGACACGAGTTACTAATAAAAAAGGTGTATAAAGCAATATGCAAAAATGTGCTGTGTGCAGTAAGATTGCTTAAAGAAAACGAGAATGGTGGAGAATGTCAAAGAGTTGTATGACAATGTATTATAGTAGCGTAAGCGTGGTAACCTTGTATGCCTTATGTGACATAAAGTGTCTAATACGGAACATGTGAACGCGCACACATAGTTTATAAAGCCGTGATGCATGATTCATCTGATTTGTGTAACGTAAAATAACGTCAGCGTAAAAAAGTACCAATTTTAAAACGGTATTAGAATATCGTGGAAACGCTGGTGCTTCGTTAATATTTACCTTACAGAGGTTCTGATCACCTAATATTGCGATCCCAAAAGAAGTACTTCCGGTTTAAATTTCAGATCAGCCTCTGAGAATACAACTGTTCCGGTCGTCATTAAAACAATAACTCTCGGACCGATTTGAAGGTCCGGACCGACAGAATCAAGGTACCAGTAAATTATATAACCTGTTGATGTAATTCGCTTGCAGAACATTTTAAAGCAACCGATCTCACCAATTTGTGTATTATGTTGTGCTTCTTCGATCAATGGTTGATGTAAAAAGGTCTTTTTATAGGCCAAGGAAATAGAAGCAGCAACTGATACAGGATGTTGCAGGCGATGGTTTGAAAATGGCTGACATTTATAATTTGTAAAAAAAAATAATCTCTTAAAGGTGACATATCATGCCAATTAACCGTAACGTCCGCACTTTTAGGAATAATGCACTAATTTATTTAACTCAAAATGACTCAAAACAATCAGAAATTCTTACTGTTATTTGATATCACTTCTAAGATGAGGCGTTAAAAGTGAACATTAGATACTGTGCTAATCAACACCTAGTGACAATGATTCTCAAGCAGTAGAGATAACAACTTACTTAGTCGTGGATATCAGGTACAATGTCACCATAATCGACTATTTTGTATCTATGATAATTCGTATATGTCGGTATTTTTTTGCCCACAAACTCTTGCAAATATATACCATAGTAAATGAAACGTAATAGTTCGTCCTCACTGCCTTTAAAATAACTATGTTTCTTCTTTTCAAACTCGTTGTTGTTCTATGTTCTTATTTTGTTTCGAAATTATATTGAATTTCAAACACATATAAGTCATATATATTGTATTATTGAATTGGTTACTTACTATATTATACTAACACGTGACATTACTGTATTTATAACTAAATGCATTAAGAACGATGTACTTATGTATAAGTCTTAATAAACTGTGTGTTCTGTTCTGCTATGAAAAAACAATAAAGGAACGAACTCGCAAGTCTAGCTAGTAATGTTGTAATATAACCGCTGTTATATTACTACTGATAAAATCTTTTTGCAACCCACACTTGTAAGGGCGCTAATCATCGCATTGATCATCTTAAGGAAAATAATGTATGCATTGTCTGTATTTATGTAAAAGAAAGTGTGTGTGTGTTTTTTTTTAAATAAAACTCACTTTCACTTTCTCTTTCAATTGTATGGTTTTGGAATACTTTTGAGTATTTCTTGGTAAAGGTATGCAGTTACTTCATCATGTTCACGCATGATTGGTGACCTTCCGATTCGTGTACTCATATGTCTAGGTGGAGGTTGTTGGTGGTGGTTAAATAAGACTCAGCGTATTAAAAACAAATATACATGTACTCCTATACGAGAAATATAATGAGCATGTATTGATAAAAAATGCATTGTAAACATGATCGAGAATATACTCGAATTCATGATCGGGAATTCAAATGTTCGAACTGAATTTCATAAACACATATCAGAAACTATATACTATAAATCTACACGCACACTTTTTATTTATAAATCACATTAAAGCTCTTATGATAACAATACTTTTTGAGTAAGTACTAAAATGCATGAATATACAGATACATGTTTATACTGTGTGCAGTGGTGACATATGTATAGGCGTACTAGAAGCAATTTAGTATAAATAATTGTATTTGTAAAATAAATCTCTTAAAATATCAACTCACTATTAACAAATAAGCTTATATGGATTCACGTTTATGTTCATACCAGCTTAACTGGTTTTATATTTGCACCAAACGGCGAAATCCTTGCAATTGTTGGTGAGAAGATTATACTCTTTGACACCCATTTTAGACTTCGCCCTAGAAATTACAACGTCCGGCTCATAAGATTCTCCTTCCCTGTAAATCACTTTGTAAATCGGCTCCTTGAATTGAATCGATTCTTCAACAACCCCGTCCGTGTTTGTACTTCTTATTACATAAAGTAATTTCTGCCCAGGGTCTGTTGCTACAATGATAGCGTGGCATCTGGGGTGTAGTAGCCATGAACAGAAGACGATCTGGTCTCCTGCTGAAAGTTCACGTATATCTTTCACGGCTTTGTCGTCCCATTTGATGAAGTTTGCGATGACCTTCCCAAGCTGCGGCCCAAGAAAAGACCCGAACACACGCCCTCCTAATGCACCTGCGGCACCTAAGACCACACTTCCGATGAAGATCCCGATAGTAGTACCCACAACCGTCCCCACAACCGGAATAGCGCTTCCAATCGCCGCTCCAATGGCTGCCCCAGACGTCTCCCCAGCAAAACTTCCCACGATTGCCAATCCAGCGGCAGATAATGCCTCCATAAACCGTTGCGCGCTTGACTCAATAAAATCTTTTCTCGATAGCCCACCATCTTGCCTGTGCTCGTACATTTTACTTATATCCCATACCATACACCCGGCTTCGAAAGTTACAACGAGTGCGTTTCCCACTGTGTCAGTCAGATTAAACGCCTGTTCAACACCTTCAGCCAATGTGAGTTTCCCCGCGCCTAAGAGAGTGTCTTTAAATGTTATTTTTACTGCAGCTGTTGTCATCTGTGCTTTGACGACATTCACAATTTCTTTCATTTTGCCCCAGAACCATCTCACCTGACAACTTTCACTGACTCCTGTCTTGCAAAAGGTGGCCATAGATTCGCAATTATTGCTCAAAAGGTTGTATTTCGTTTCACCAAGTTTTGAGTGAGCCCTCGACAAGACGAGAGATGCTGGATTGGTTTCATTGACCTCCTGGGCATAATTTATCAGATATAAACTGCCCGATTGCTGGTCAACACTAACCCAAGCCTTTACTATCTTATACTTGGTCTCCGCGCCTTCCACTTTAGTGTAGTGTATAAGCTGAAGCCGCCTCCCTTGCTTGTCCACGTCGACGACGATTGCATGGTGCCAAATGATGTGTGGCCGACGCCAAGTTATGTGGTCACCTGGTTGCAGGAATTTCCAGTCCTCTCCTGGCAGCTTTGTACGATTGCCTCGCACTTGGAACACTTCTTGCTCTTGCTCGAGTCTGTTTTCACGGTGATATAATTCTCGGCTCTGAAAAATTATTCTAGCATCGCGATTCCCAGTAACATATTCACCCTTCAGCCATTCTTTTCCACAAGGTGTACAGTTGATCCCTATAACCTCTTTATTGGTTTGGTCTACATACTCTCTGAAGCTTGATTTTCCACAGCTACACTCCATGATGTTCGCTCGTACAATGCATTGATGTGTGGACAAAGCAAAGACTACTAATGCAGTTTCGGAATCGTGTCTTAAAATAGATGATTGGGAAAATAGCGTTTTCAGAAAAAGAATGCTTAAATGGTTTCGTCAAGTCTATTGCAGTTGTGCAATCGTGTCTTAAAATAGATTATGTGGAAAATTGCGTTTTCAGAAAACAATTGTTTTCCAGATTGAATGTTCCATCCGTTATACTTAAAGTGATATAAGACGCATCTATAACAGTATATGCTATGTTTATAGGTGTTTATCGCAACCGTTGTTTATTTATGGTGTTTTCACTTCATATACACTTATATTTGTTAATGCAGCATCAACATACTAAAACAATATCCCGGAAAGAGAAAAATAGTGCATTTGAATATCAACCGTACTTTCGTTTTGACAACTGACAATAGAAATGATTCCATGTACGATGTGAATCTAAATTTAGTTTTAGTGCAGATTCGTTCATACGACACAAAGACACAATTTAGTTTTACGGATCATTTTAATTTCCTGCAACGATATCTATCATACGACACACGAACAATAACTCCGATCCTAATGAAAAGACAGTTCCGCTCGACTTAGAGGACTGGGACAGTCATGTAAAATATCGAATATAATATATATTTTTTATAAACAACTGGTAGCAAGCAAAATGAGTTGCAGATAATTGGTCAGTTACCATATTTTAACTAACTCTTTTTACCTGTTAATTCTTTTCAGCTCAATTCAACAGTGAAAAGTGAACGACAAACAAGTGTATACCTATTATATATAAAAAATATATATCTATTTCGGCGTTGATAGTGGCAACAAATGACGTTTTCGTTTTGGCCTTATATGAGTATGGACTGATTAATAAGTCGTTATTTTCAGTTACATTGATAAAGTGATTTTAATACTAAGAGATGTTAAACAATGGTAACGCTTACTGTAAACTATTGTTAATTATCCCCACGCTCTCCGATTGTTGTTAGTAAAATGAGTGAAATTGCCTAACCTGCCCCCCCCCCCAATCCCGTAACTTTTGACCCAGGGGTCAGATCAAAAATTCAAATAGTGCACTGTATTACATTAACTGTTTCATTTCTACACCGATTTACTTCAAATTGATACTGAACATTTCTTATGACAATACGGTCAATCTCAAATATGAGCCCCGTTACCAACCCTGGGGCGCCCCGCCCACATATACCACGCCCACCCAAAATTTGTTTTAACATAACTTCTTCATTTATTCACCAATTGATTTCAAATTAATACTGAACATCTCTTATGACAACACGGTCTATCTCGACCATCCATGTCCACATTACCCACCCAGGGCCCCGCCCACATATGCCACACCCACCCAAAATTGCCTTTTCGTCCGTCCGTCCGTCCGTCCGTCCTGGCCACTATCTCCTCCTACACTATTAGCACTAGAACCTTGAAACTTAAACACATAGTAGCTATGAGCATATATGCGACAGTGCACTATTTGGAATTTTGATCTGACCCCTGGGTCAAACATGCGTCGTGGGGATACGCGTCGGTCGCGGCCGCGCTTTTTCTTGTTATGTTAGGCAATGTTTTCAAAACTAACTGAAATACAGAATAATTTATGTCAGATATGAGTTGTGGAAAATTTAGAAACCGCATAAAAGTTTTCAGTGACAAAATAACGGTCGAGACAATTTAAACATTTGAAATATACACGCATCATTTATTAAAGACACATTCCCTTCGCTTAGTATCCACTGCCAAAGCCGGGGGGATATAGAATCGGCGTTGTCCGTCCGTCCGTCAGTCTGTCCGTCCGTCTCTCAGTTTGTCTGTCCGTCCGTCGGTCACAAACAGTGTAGGGCTATATCTCAGAAACTATATAAGATTTCAACATGAAACTTAATGGGTGTATAGATATCGATGAGGAGTAATGCCATGCACAAGAACCATAACCCTACATTTTCTTTAATAATAGTTATTGTCCTTTGGGTTTTTTTTTGTTTGAGGTTACTCTTCAGGGCTATATCTCAGAAACGATACAAGATTTCAACATGAAACTTCATGGGTGTATACATGTAGATATCAATGAGGAGAAGTGTTATGCACAAGAACTACAACCCTACACGTTTACAGAGTTATTGCCCTTTAAAGTTTTTGAATGATGCAATTTTTAGGGCTATATCTCAGATTCTTTACAAAATTACAACATAAAACGTCAGGGATGTATAGATATAAATGAGGAGAAGTGCCTTGCACAAGAACCACAACCCTAAAACTATCCTTAAAAAGAGTAATTGCCCTTGGTTCTTTTTCTGCATCCATCAATAAACAAAATTTATTTGGCTGCTGATATCAATTCAACAAATTTGCTTTTTAATACATGGTTCATTTTTGAATAAATATGACTGAAATAAACATTCATATGCATCCGATCTGCTACAAAATAAAGCTTACGATGTCATTATTTTTTCACTTGACTTAAAAGCTCTCGTAACAGAAAAATCTGCAAAGGTGACACTAATATAATCGAGCATTACGAGAATGATAGCCCAGCGAAGGCTTCCAAATAAAGGCGTAAGAGCTTAAGATTGTAAATAAAATTCCACATTATCAAATTATCTTATTCTGAGGTAGCTATAGCATGGAAGATGTGGTGCCCATGGTGTCCGCCTAGCGATAAGGAGGTCATGGTTCTACCAAGAAAATGACTCGAAATCGTCTCAATTAGTCTTACGTTTCAATGCAATCAAACTAAAAGAAAGTTAATTGCAACATATAATTAAATAGTAATATCCGCAACCTAAAACGCTTGCGTGCGAACTGAAGTATGTTATTTTCCTGAAAAAAAACTGTCAATAATTTGTTATATTATTATTGTTTTCCTATGCATGAAATTGTTAATTTTATAACATAGGAAAAATATCCTGTGGACAAATTCCCAAAGGAAAAATCACAGTTTTTTTTTTCAAACACGCTTAAAGGCATTTACATAAGGTAGACATGTTTATCATTTGATACAATGTTTATCGTTCGATACAAAATACTATCTCTGGAAGATGTATGAATAAATCTCTCAAAATTATATTTTTTTTAATTTTCGAATTTAACAATGGGATTTTCAATGGAATAATGGAAATGTTATGTTAAAACCATCAATAAATGGTCACAAAGAAGCATTTTATCGCAATCTTTATATTTAACAGCCATATTTTAAAAGAAACGTTACTTAAGTTTGCGAAATTTTTCGGTGGCCCCTTATCCTCTTTAACCAGAGCTGTTATAAGACCTTTCTCGTGCTTTGATACGATCATTTATATTTTCTGTCTGCAACCTGAAATAATGACCTTATATACATATTTGAAGTTGAATATCTGTTAAATTTATATAGTATATGTAAAATAAACGCAAAAAATGTATAAATTTAAACAACGAATGTGACCATGCCAAAACACTAGTTGTCCAACTTGTTTTTTTTTTTTAAATTGTATTACATTATAAAGCAAGGTCTGTATCTTAGCTACTAAGACAAAAGACATCTGCACAAGACCTCAATCCAAACGCAAGTAATTAAGCATAAACCGTTGATCTATTTTTTAGTAACAATGATCTTGACTCAACTGGCCCAAGATGCAGTCCCACGGTAGGCCTGCACGAATGCTACCAACAAACAAAATAACAGCACTCTACTTCTACCCAAAGTAAAGCTATCTAGCTGAAACTCTTTTCCTATATATATAAATTTTCAGTTACCTTGACTCAGTTAGCCCCAAATGCAATCTATCCTTATTGAAATTCTTGAGCGTTTTGACCTTGAACCAAATTGCCCCAAATGCAATCCTTTGCAAGTTTTCGAAATATTAACCTGTGTTACTTAATTACATTTGCGAAAACTTAAATAAGGGGCAAGAATCTACTTAATTGCAGATATTGACTCTGCTCGGTGACCAAAGAAATGTCTTAAGTTTCAAGCGATATTTAAAGTGTAAGGCATATGTAGCTGTTGTATGCAAAATTTAACTGGCATGCAAACCATACAATTACTTTTCTGGGTACAAAATGGGGCATAACCCGCTTAAAGGCGTAAACATAATTCCTTAAGTTTAAGAGCACGGAGGATCTATAATTAAATATAAGTATAAATAAAAGATTTTTTTCTGAGACATCCTCTCGTGAGCTGGGAGGGGAAGCAGGTGAGATTCACTTTCCACACTGATTTCTGGACTTAAACGACAAACCCTCAGTGGCGTCGCTACATGTAGGCCTTGTTGGGCCGGGCCTACAACTTGTCAACAAAAATCGAATACAAAGTGAGTTCACAAAAACACAATTAAAAAACGAAGTCCACGTACATTGAGGGTGGACCATTTTGTTATAGTAGAAGAGATCGATCAAAAGACGAACCGTAAGAAAAACGCAATCATTGCCAAACTGTCTTCTGACAAATTGTGTGTTTTTTTTAATTAATATACATCTATCTACCCGTATGATTTGTAGTCAAAATACATGCATAGTGTTTACATAATATATTGTACACATCTAACTTTGAATCTTCTTTTTATTACTTTTTCTAAAACTATTACATGCGGCAATTTGCGGTAAGGCAGAGAAACGAAGCAGTGGAATTGACCGTAGCGGAACACGGCTGGACCCGCACAGCAATTAAGAATGGCCGAGACATCGAGGGAGTGTTTAGTGATTTAAAAAATAACAGATACCAGACGCGATACCAACTACATGTACGCCTATCGAGCTTATGGATGTGTCGGGGTATCAGAAACATAGTTGGCACATAATGGATTGTCTTAAATAAGCGACGTAGCGTTCAGAACACAGAACGAATACAGTGATATTTTGTGGTGTGTAAGTTCCTTTCGCGCTTGAGGCTGCCTAATAGGTTTGAACAGTCCTAAGTATGTCCCAGCCCTCCTACCTAATTAACTTACTTAACTCACAAAATTTGTGGCGAATTTTTAATAAAAGCTGAAATTTCCAACTACTAGTACTTTGTTTTTATTATAATGTTTTCCATTTTCATTTTAAGTATTTGGTTTCGGGGTTTTGAGGAGTTTTCGAAGGAAACTATATACTTCTCCGGTATGATAACCACCAACCTAGCCTGATCACATGATACAGGAGCGTGAAATGAAACCACGTAATGGTGAGGACCGTGTGAATAAACCACTGCAATAACCCGGCAGAATTAAATGGTGTGATCTACAAATGATCGAACCAGTGTACGTAGCTTACTTGAACTGTTGACTTTGATTGGACACTTTCGGAGTATACCCAGTAAACCTAGAACTGGGATAACAAAATAAGACCAACTTTGGCTTCAACCATTTCACCTCCCTCTCTCCCTGCGATTCCCCTGAGGGGGATCTTCGCATAATGACACGTCGGAAAAAGAAATAGCTGAAAAAATAAACACGGAAGTCGTGAAGTCATCATCGTAAAGTTGAATTAGCAGGAAGCCTGAAAGAAAGAACATCATTTAGTCGGTCGTTGGGAAAACAGGGCTTAATACATGGTCGAAAAGTATCGTCCAGGAAAAGTCTGTGCCGTCCGCACAAGCTAAAAATGAGACAACACTTTCCGCTTTTATGGATTTATTCGTTTGAATGAAGTCTCTTCTAAACGAAAATCCAGCATATGTGAAAAGTATCGTCGATTATTAGCCTGTGCCCAGGCTAATCTGTGACGATACTTTAAGCACATTTATTTAGCCCGGTTCTATTAGAGCAAGACTCAAATGCATTCCAGATGTAATCTAGTTTTTAATAACTAAATACTTTGTATAAGTGCGTCCGTTTCGTTTCTTGTCATGTATATATATATGTACCGCTTATTTGATGTGAATACGAGTATTACCGTCTATCGATGTGTCCTATGCATACTGATTACGTAATTCGCCTTCCTTCCATTGTGATGAATATAATCCTGCTAACGTTAAGAATTCAATCCAGTAAAAAATAGTAACTAACGATACACTTTCTAAAATAAGAGTTATTGCCCTTTGAGTGTTTGTGTGATGTAACTTTTCAGGGCTATAACTCAGATACCATACAAGATTTCAATATAAAACTTCATGGGCGTATTGATATCAATATAGAGAAGTACCATGCTTAATAACCATAACCATAAACTTTCTTAAATAAGAGTTATTGCCGTTTGTTGTTTGTGTATCTTCTCTAGTAATTCCAACATGGAACAGAACTCAGCTTGTCTTCTTATCCATGAAAGGTTATATTATTTTTGATATGCACATGAATGTTGTGTATTTCAACTATGAACCAATAATATGTTTAAACTAAGGTCAGACAAAGTATTGCTCGCAGAGTTATTTTTTTTTTATTTATTTTCATCAATTATCTTCTTGTATATTTTGGATTTTTATATGGTGTCAAAAAATATAGTTTTGCAAAGGAATTTCCATCATGAAATTATATTATTAGTGCAATAGGTTTCGATATTCCAACAATATTCATGTACTATGGTGGTGATTGCAAATTTTATTTTATATTTACTAGTTCTCATTATACAATTTTCATAATATTTTTCATGCTTTCAGCACGTCTAAAAAGTGGCACGTTGTTGTTATTTTGTCTAAGTTATCTATATAACATCAATAGGGTGATAAACAGTGCACACACACACATCTCGAGCTGTGCGTTAAGACACACTCTTTATAAATTTGAATGGGTTGTGTATATTTCAAACTTGCTATTTAAAAAGCGATAACTTAATTTTGAAAAATGAGTTGCGTCTAATTGCAGTAGCGAATAACGTCGGTGCCTTCAGCGCTTTGATCTCAGATACGCTACTAGATTTCCTAACGAAACTTCATTGGTGTATAGATGACCCTTCACTTGATTATATTTTTCGGCGTGAGCTGTATACGCCAGCTTTTCACCTTAGCCTGACTATGTAAGCGACCAATCAATTCGCATATAAAATTTTCTACCGGTGGGCCTGAAACGTTTCGCAGTAGAAAACGTGCAATCTACAAACAGATTTCCCATTAACATTTATGTGTTATTCCATCGACTTTCTATTTTTGGGAAGTATTGGGTATGAAAAGGGATACTACAGTTCGTTTAGCAACGATGTTAACTGCGTATTCAGCATGAAACAATTGTATCTCTAATGATAAGGTTTGAGAGATAGAGCAGTTTCACAATCAATTCTCGACATCAATACTGAATGTGTGCCCCTTTATATTTNGCAGTTATCTGAAATGCGTCATAATGTTTTTTTAATGTAACACTCAGATTGCGGTTTTACTATAATATTAATTTTTGGATAATATGTTGTAGTGTGCCTTTTTGAAATATGGTTAACATGTGAACGATTCACGCAAACACTTTCATGAACATTCATGTACATAATCAACTTGTTTTTGCGTAATCATTCGCTTTTGTTCTTTTGAAAATGTTTCGAATTGTTCAGTAAATTATTAATCAAAAGCATCACGAAAACAATTTGTATTTCAAGTGAAGCTGGTTGCCATTTTGAATATTCTCGAGGGACTTTATTTTTTTTATAAAAGAAAGAAAATAGTAAAAGTTAACAAATAAGTTTACATTAAATGTATCGATGTGTCTTTGAGCATAATATACAAAGCTTCAAATGAAAATAAAAACAGTTTGACTCCTGTAGCTTATAACGTATTGACAACGTGATATGAATAATGCAGTCATGTACATTTTGGTAGAGACATATATAAGAACGTATAACAAATAAAAATTGTAGGTATGTATAAATAAACTTAGCAACATAAATATGCTCTTTTGTATTGATAAAAAAAAATTTGATTAACCAAAGATTTCATGAAAAAGCAATTTTCAAATCAACAAATGACACACACGCTCTAAAGTAAAGAACACTTCTCCAAGAAAGCTATAGTTGGATACGGTCTGTCTAGTATGATCTACACCAAACCCAAATATACATACTTGTCAGGAATAGATGTAGTCAGTAAACACTATAGGGTCTACGAGGTGTGTCACTCAAGACCTGGACTTACACCAAAAGCGCTAATAAAATTTAAGTTAAAGGAATCCCATTTTCTTTATGATCATAGTAAATGACACTTTAATGACTTTGCGTTTCTACAAACGCTTTAAGGAATGAAAGTGTATAACATTGAAATGTATAGGCTACTGCTCAATCGTTGTGTAAAATAAAAGGCGAGACCTTGAATTTAACAAGGGCAAGGCTTGGCAAGCATTGTTTTCGTTTAGAGCATGATATATTACAAAGCGATAGGTCAATAGCCTGTTTTTCCGTTGAGCGTACATCTACGCCCCCATTTAAAGAAATAATAAATACATCGCTTTTTCTCTGCATTTCGGGCGGTACTGAATGTGTTTTATAAGGTTTTGCGAGTAAACCATTATGAGCACTTGCACGTAATATTTGTAAAATACGATTTTCACTGTTTTTGTTTCTTTTTTAGCATAAATTAGGCTACATTTTGGTATCAAATTGTTTTGTTTGTAGAAAATGAATAATTTCTACCGGAAATGAAGACTTTATTGTTGATTCCGAATAATATGTTTTACATCCAAACATTTACGCCTACTTACCTTATGTAAAAAAAATAATCATACAAGACACCTTTGTATCAAATCGACATCAGAGTAGAGATATACAGTAGCTAAATTATAACACACAAGTTTACATGATGGAATTTTTAAGAATCCGGTATGGTAATATCTACAAAATACGTTGCTTAACATCTTATCCGCTTAAAAAGAATCAAAATAAATGATTGTTATTTAAAAATTGCATATATTAAGCTATTATACAGATTAAGAGTATGTGTAGACATGACTACACAAACATATAAACGTTATGATTGCCTGTAGCATCAAGTTAAATCATACTAAATAATATGCGCCATAACAAGTGTACCTGCTTCAGGGTAAACATTATAGTGCGGTGAACCAAATACATAATGGTGATGGTAATAACAGTATGGACTAGAAAGTTTAAAATGCGACACACTAACATATTGGATTTTTTGTTTTATTAAATTAATGTTTATAAATGAAGCCTTTAATTAATGGCAAAATAGTATGCATCCTCATATATAAAAAGAATGCGCATATGTTTCTCGTGGCAACGTAGACTAATGAATTTGCTGGCAAACACACACACGATATCGTATCAGCTTACTTGTGGCAAATGTAAAGGGAAGTAACGCATACACGTGTTTGAATTAATTTTTATCTAAGTTACTTGCAATAATACTAAAACAAATTGAAATGAAAATATGATTTAAGTATGCAATTTAATATATGTGCTTGATTTATATTGAGGATTAAAAATGACTCGATATTGCTGATATGTACCCGAACACCTATGTGAATTCTACTCGTCTATTTCCATTTCAAATATAAATAAAAGTATGCGATAGCAAAAAAAAGACCCGAGCAATTACAGTTCAATAGCTTTCTGCTATAGTGAAAATTTCAAATCTATTGCATAACACTTTTATTATTTCTTGAGCTGTTAATTAAAATAAAAAAGTGTTCATATCTTTTTAACATGATCACCAACAACACATGTTTGTCCGATGAGTGCTTCATTAGATATCCGGACAGCCTTGTAAAGTACTCAAGTTGCAATTAAAGTAAAATCCGCATACACTTCATTCTCCTGCATGTTAACTGAGCGACTAAAAGTGACATTTATTAACTTAATCCTTAAGTTCCACATTAAAACAAACAGTTATTTCTGTTATATTATTATATAGGTTCGTATATAGATTGAGGGTCGTATTCGACGTATGCTTATAATTATAAAACCATTGAGATGTGTTATACAAATTATTTAGTGGTAAGATCAAATGAACAATATTTGGACAAAACATAATCTGGGATAACAATTCGGAATTATTCGGAGTTTGGAAAAATACTACTACTGACTCAGTAAAGACAGATAACGTCACAACACAAAATACGTGCAATGTTCCTTTCATGAGGAAATGCTGTACATGTAGCTGTGAATGTTAATAAGTAAATTGATTTTCCTTCTTGATCTTGATATGCAATATCCAAGTCCAAACCAAATTGAATTATGCATTTATTTATTGATATTAAAGTAATGCTATCTTAATTTACCTGCATTTCCTTCAGAATATAATATATACTAGATTAATGTTTTTTAACGACTATTCATCTTCTCCTTGGAATTGTCTCTAAAAAAAACGAAAATGTTATAATCTTTACAAATATTTTCTAAAATTTAACTTACCAACCAAGTAGGATTATCATGATTGCAATCAGTGTCGTAAGTATGCTATGAATATATCTATTCTTTTAATAATATTAACGAAATTAAAAGTACGCCCAATGCAAGAGAAGGATATTTTATTGTGTACATTGTTTCTACTATATGTATGTGGATTTGACTTCTTACCGTACTTGATAAGAAGAAATTCTGTTTCTGATGTTTTACTACTACAAACCATCGTCACTGCTTCTGCAACATTTTCATCGACGACAAACGTATTTCCCATATACAATTATTTACATATTATATACGAAACTAATTTCGACAAATTCTGCAATATTGAGGCAATTCAAGATTTTTGAAAAAATATAATTTCTTTAAAAACTAGTCAGACATGCTTGTCATGAGCTCATCAGACACACTTTGTTTTTTATTATTAAACCCGAACGTATAAGTTCTATTTTAAAGGTCAACGTTTACATATTGGAATGATATAGTATTGGGTCAAATAAAGGCGAACAAAAGCTGTTTCGGACGTTACTCAGCATGTAGCATATACTATCAAATAAACTAAATATGCTGAGCATGTGAAGATTACACATCTCTTGCACAAGCTATGACCCTAGCCCAAAGGCCGAGATTGCATCGAATGAGTCTATTATGAACCATGGGCATCCTGAAGATTACCCCGATTGTTATTTCGATATTTAACATGCATTCTACTATAACTTCAACAGCTTGTCAGTATGTGTATGTTGTATATTTCCCGATAGCCCTGTTCGATTTTTCAATAGGGCATTTATCAGAATATTGCAATACGCTTTATTCGAACCTCAATCTGCATACGAACCTTAATGTACATACTATAAAGGAAATAACTGTTTGTTTTCATGCGTGACTATAAGATTAAGGTAATAGTTGGATCAATATCCTTTCTGTTAGGAAAGTCACCATGAATATAACTGTAAAGTTTCGAAATGATGTTATACATAATTTATTGCATGAGTAAAGAGAAAGTTAACGGCAATGCACTTGTTGTCAGTTTGTTTGGGTACGTAACATATACACGTTGCTATGTTTTCGTTGTGTTGTGCTTATTTGATGACCTACTTTTTCCAGTAAGCAAAGAATAAATTTAATCGTCTTTGTTATATTAAAAGCCTTGTCCGATGAAAAGTGTTCATGTTAGCCACTGGTGACTGTCAGTTATATGCAGGCATAATAATGATATATAATTAATAAATACAGTCGCCTCTCCCAATGCGTATTTCAATTAATAAAACATTAAAAAAGACACATCGCCATTCACGAAATAGGTTATGAACTACACACCTGACTACCCAGCCAGTGATATGCAATTACAATTAGCGTTCGGACAGACAATGACTTTTCATAATTCCCACATGTAAGTGGTTTTCACACCAATATCAGGTCTTTGTACAAACAGTTGCATATTTCTTATAACATATAAATCATGATCACCGTTATACGGCTTGGGCGACGGCCCTCTATAATAAATAGCATTCGTAGTTTCAATCTGAATATCTTAAATATATCTAAAGATATCGCGTTGTTGCATGCATCCTTTAACCGGAATGTTCAATGGTACAATTATACTATTCTGTACTTAACACGATTATATAATTATAACACTTTGTGTGCAATTCAGATTGAGTTATCGTTTTACAAATATTCATACGGTGATATGCTTATAAAACAGTGAACTAATATTGTCGATATCGTGTTCAGTTGAACACTATATAATCTGTTATGTTTAATGTAACTTTGTTGCGATTATAAAAACCGTCATCGCAGATTGACGACTTAATAAAGTTTCTACTTCAGAATAACATCACTGACATATGCATATACATTTTAGTGTACAGGCAATCGTAGTCATCGTAGGAAACCAAAGTATGTGTTACGATCTCACTACATTAAGCTGACATCATTATTGCGTATGTTTCCTTGGCTTATCACAACGTTTGTCTTCAAAGCGTTCTTAAGTCGAGAATCACACTGTCCCGGACAATACATAAATATAAAACTTATACGCGATTCAGTACAGTAGACAAATAATTGAATACTACTGCAGGCTACTGCTCCTTCGTGTATTTAATAAGTACCGCCACCAAGCAATACAACCACCACCACCTCAACAGCAACAAAACCAATATACTAGCTCAATAAAAAATAAAATAATACCAAAGAACTTTTAAATATGGAATCGGATTTTATCAATGTGTCCAATAACAATCAAAACCATACAGATGTGAATACGCATGTTTATTATCGCGCAAAACATTCATGAACATATCTTATATTGTTATCGTGTTTATCAGACATATACTATTACACTTTCTTTAAACAGTGGTTGAATGCAATTCTTAACTAGAATCATAACAACACGTCATTGGTCCGCAAAACTGCCACTAGAGTCCGACACACTTATAAAGTCATTGATTACATTTTGCAACAGCCGCGACACTAAAGAGTCAACATAACATTAAAAAAAAATGTTTGCAGTCATACAGAAACACTTGAAAAGCCCATTATGTAAACAATTATACGAATTTTACGATGACATAGCTTGGTAAACTTTATGAGGCGAGACTCCTTATTTTTTAAACAATCTTTCGATATGTTTGGCCGAAAATATTTTTCTACAAACATAAAGATAAGTTTTGCGTTTTGTAAACTGTTAAGGGCTCATTTGATAGATTGCGTGTCAATGATGATGATGATGATGATGAAGATGAAGACGATGATGATGATGATGATGAAGATGAAGATGATGATGAAGATGATGATGATGATGATGATAATGATGATGATGATGATGATGATGATGATGATGATGATGATGATGATGATGATGATGATGATGATGATGATGATGANAAGTAATTACTTCGTGTTAAACTCGTCATATCTTTTTTAATAACTTATGAATTGACATATAAATTAGATATTTAGAAAGAGCAGCATTTCAGCTTTCTAAAATGGGTAACATTTTAAATATTGAATAATAAATAACGTGACAATCAGGATTTAAATTACCAAGGTCAGATATCATCTCGGCTGACACCGTTAAGCTATTACGCGTTGTCGATAAAATCAATAATTATCGGCTTTTCTGACTGGAATATCAGCCACGACAGCATATTTTCGCCGTTATTGGATTTATGCATGGAGTTGCGGATCCCTCTATTATACATCCCTGGTCCACTTGACATTCTGCATAAGAGTGAAAGTACTCAGACGTGGTGATAGTTTTCTCTGTCCCACATGTTGCAAAGCAGAAGATTGATCAATAACTATTAAACACCTACCTAAATAAGTTCAATTTAGTTTAAGTTATCAACTTTTGACTTTTACTGTTGATGTTATTGAAAATTGCTGTATAGCCCAACATGTATTGACCTCTATGATGAAGAGAACATCCACCAATCAAAATCGTCGAATTTAGGTGACCTTTCATTCACACTGGAAGTGAGTGATATGCCGCCATTTATGTTGTCAAGTTACGATAAAATGGTTGTTCATCAACTTGGAATCAATCCAAAGTAATAAAACTAAGTTCATAGTTAATGACTGTGTGATTTAACAGTTCAATGTTGCTTTCCTTTATTTGTTATTGCTGCTTGTATCTGTAACATTGTCAAATTTAGGTTACACGGGATACAGTGTGGCCGTGCCCATTATCGAGCGGGTCCTAGTATCAATCATTTTGTTTACATTATGATGTCACACACATGCACTCCGAGTATTTTTGTTTCACTTACATAACTACACTTAAAAATAATTATCGTACGGTTCCCTCGGTTTGAGCGTGTCCAGGTATCGATAATTTTGTTTACATTAAGAACAAGGCTCTCGTGAGGACTTCACACTCATGCGTTCCGAGTATTTTGCTTAACTTACTTACTACTTTTTATGTTCCCCAGTCTATACTGGGGGACATATTGTTTTTGCCCTGTTTGTTGGTTTGTTTGCACAAACTTTAACATTGGCCATAACTTTTGCAATATTGAAGATAGCAACTTGATATTTGGCATGCATGTGTATCTCATGGACCTGCACATTTTGAGTGGTGAAAGGTCAAGGTCATCCTTCAATGTCAAAGGTCAAATATATGGGTCAAAATCGCTCAAAAGGGGACATAGTGTTTCTCAAACACAACACTTGTTATAAACTATATATAGGCCAGGTTGCTATCTGGGTAAGGTGCATTTAAAAACTAAGAAAACAGGTCAGTTAAAAAAAAAAGACATATCTGCTCATTTGTTTTCTCCAAAACATCTTTTTTTCCATTTGAGGGTTTTGTAACTAAAATAACACAAAACCAATGGCCTGACTTCATTATCCTGTTTCAAATTAAGTGATTATATTTGGTTAACCATTCAGAATTTATGCAAAGAGGTTTGTTCTTTATTAAAAATAATTTAATGTTAATATCAAGTACTATTCTATGTTAATCAATAAAATCGTCAAAAGCCAATAAAACATGTTGGGTGTGCCTTTATTTGGTATTAACATCAACAACTGAAAAGTAGACAAAAAAGGGTGGGAAATATTTTTAATGGTGTGGCATGAAAATGGAATGGAACACCATATTGTAAAAGGGTGGACCGTGAGGCATGAAAAATGCAAGGGTCTCCCCCAGTTAATTTTTTAAAACTGGTATAAAGCATGCCCCCTCCCTTTAATTGCTCTTTAGCTAAATCCGAAATCTAAGAGTAACATAAAAGTTTGCACAACTGTAAAATGGATGTTTTCAGAGATAAAATGTTATGATAAAAAGATGCATAATTTTCTCACTCAGTGACATATTGGTCCTAGTGTCGACCATGTAGTTACATGAGTATATTCTAGGCAGGCCAGTGTTAAATCCTCTATCTCTGATTTTAATGACGAATTCATATTCAAGAAAGGATGATTGTGCTCAGCCTAATAGCAAAACATTATTTTTCAAAAATTAACAGTATTAATATAATTAAAGAAAAGTGAATGTAAATTCTAAACTCAGTTGACCTTCTTGTAATTGTATGAGTGATAATACTGCTTGTTTGCTTCAGATGACACAGACATGGTGCCAGAGGGAGGGGAAGGGGAGACAGATGGGGGAGTCAGTTACATAATCTCCTCGGACGTCCATTTCACTAGCTCCAAAGTTACAAGGTACACTCATTGTATATCAGGTAAAACAACTGATGTGTATCACATGTATTTTGATCAAATAGTTAGTGTAAAACAATCATTTAAAAAAATCGTGCATTGATTTGGCTAAACGCCATTAAAGTTCATAACTGAGCTTTCTGTGAACTCTTGTTTTAAATGAAAAACAATAGTGTCAGTGAATAAGTAGTTATACATGTAGTCAATAAATGTCTGAAGCATCAAGCAAAACGTATGGTCTGTTTGTATTCTTAGCAGCTGTTCGTGGAAGTATAATATATTATGCAATTTTCTTTTGAATTTTCATCATAGAAATACAGTATGTACTTCAATGCAAATATTCATGATTGCATGAAATCTGTATGATATAATATGCAACTACTTGATCTATGCTAAACTTTTTATTCCCTCGGTAGGGTGGCATATAGCAGTTGAACTGTCCGTCAGTCTGTCCGTCTGTCCGAAAACTTTAACATTGGTCATTACTTTTGCAATTTTGAAGATAGCAACTTGATATTTGGCTTGCATGTGTACCTCATGGAGCTGCACATTTTGAGTGGTGAAAGGTCAAGGTCATCCTTCAAGGTCAAAGGTCAACAAAAAATAAAATCAAAGCGGCGCAGTAGGGGGCATTGTGTTTCTGACAAACACATCTCTTGTTTAATATTAATAAAACCTTCATATGTGCAATGAACAATGCTTTCATGTGTGCATTCTACATGTATTTGTTCATGCCATTTGTTAAAACCTGTTACAGCTTGGTGTTCATCAAGAGAGGCCCTGTGCTGGAAGGAGACAAGTCATTTCCCTCACAGCTGCAAGTCATGAACATCAGTGATGGCTCCCCATATGAGGTCCTGCACTCCTACATCAGCAATGCAGTCTCCCCCTACTTCAAGTCCTACATACGCGAGACTGGCAAGGCTGAAAGGTAGGCACTGTCTCACAGGTCAAAATAAAGCCCTTATCTATCAAGGCATGCTTGTGTTTAATATTTATTTCTAGGTTAAAGACTTAAAATATGTACACATTTCCAATTTAAACTTGTAGACAAAAGTAGGTGTTCAGACTTTATTGCATGTTTGTTTAGTTAACCCAGAATTTGAATACAATTAATTGGATTGTGAAATACAGTGCTAATATTAACCCCATTAATGTTTAATCCATGAAGTTAAATTATATTTTTGTTCCCTATCATAACAGCCTATTTTGACCAAAAGTGTAGATAAATTATACCATAATAATACCTTACAGGGATGGCGACAAGATGGCTCCAGCTGTGGAGAAGAAAATTGTGGACCTGGAGATGGGCTTGCTGCACCTTCAGCAGAACATTGACATCCCTGAGATCATACTGCCCATCCACCAGATTGTCTCCACGGTGATCAAAAAGTGTGCCGACGAGGGACGCAAACCCAAGGTGGAGGACTTTGGTGATAAGGTGGAGGACGCCCAGTTCTTGAACGCTCTACAGAGTGGTGTCAACAGGTGGATACGAGAGATACAGAAGGTACGTGACACACAGTGGATCTGTTGTTATTAAATTCTGAGATTTTTTTTATGCCCCCGGTAGGGTGGCCTATAGTGATCGCACTGTCCATCTGTCTGTCCTTCTGAAATTCCGTCACACTTGCGTTTAGGTTTCGAAAAATGGTCATCACTTTTGCAATATTGATGATAAAAACTTGATATATGGCATGCATGTGTATCTCATGGAGCTGCACATTTTGAGTGGTGAAAGGTCAAGGTCATCCTTCAAGGTCAAAGGTAAAAAATAAATAAAATAAATCACTGTGCCTTAAGCGCTTTGATTGTATTTAAATGTACATAAATAACCATAATTTTTTTGGGGAAAAACTGTATGATTAGTCTATTGATGCTTCTTAGCATTAAGTTGTTTTGACATTATTATTTAATGTGTGTATATGTTTAAGGTGACCAAACTGGATCGAGACCCAGGGTCAGGCACTGCCCTGCAGGAGATCAGTTTCTGGTTGAACCTGGAGCGTGCCCTGCTCCGTATCCAGGAGAAACGGGAGAGCGCTGACATTGTACTCACTCTAGAGATACTCAAGCATGGCAAACGATTCCATGCAACTGTCAGCTTTGATACTGATACTGGTAAAATTTTGCCTTTCTTATTTGTTCTTTTGATGATTGTCAGACAAAGAACTAAAAACAAGCTATGTTTATCATCATAAAACATACAGGTACAAAATGACATAAAGGTTTAATAATGACACTTATTCCCATTCCATTTTACATAACACATACATATTTGTATTACTTCAGTTGTATAAAACTTGGCTTACTAAGGGAATGGGTTTATATTAAACATTTCTTTATCAGGCAATCTTGTTCAAAAACATTCTCAACTTTTAATCTTTTCATGCAGACTATTTGTCAATGTTGAACTTTTAAATATGGGATGCAATTCATGTTCATCATCAGTGTACTGTTAATAACCACAAACAAAAGAACAAATGATCATACAATTTATACGGCTATTTTACAGGATTGAAGACAGCCATGACAACCGTGAATGACTACAACCAACTTATGAAGGACTTCCCCTTGAACGACCTGCTGTCGGCAACAGAGCTTGACCGTATCCGTGTTTCCCTGCAGGCAATCTTTCTGCACCTGCGGAAGATCAGGCCCACCAAGTACCCGATACAGCGAGCACTGAGATTGGTAGAGGCTATATCCAGGGATCTCAGCACACAGCTACTGAAGGTGAGCCATGCAACTTCTTTTGGTGTGTCACAATTTTGTATTGGTCTCACTCTGATTTTGGTTGGTTTCTTTTAATATTGGATGCAATAAAAAGAATCAAAGAATATTTTTTTTAATTGTTGTGTTGATTGACCACGAACATGTATGTAATAAGAGATTTTATTAAACGGATGCCACTTTCTATTAGCAAAGCAACTGCATTAACACGATATTTTAAATAAAAAGTGCTCCTGTAGGATTCTTTTGTTAACAAGTTCCTTGTTATATTCCCTGTCACCATGTGCGGGGAACCAGTTATGTAAACATTTTCCTTGTTATATTCGATGTAACCAGGTGCTGGGAACCAGACGACTGATGCACATCCCATACGAGGAGTTTGAGAAGGTGATCTCAGCCTGTTTTGACGTGTTCAGCACGTGGGATGACGAGTATGACAAGCTGCAGGGGCTGCTCAGGGACCTCGTGAAGAAGAAAAGGGAGGAGCACCTGCGCATGGTCTGGAGGGTCAACCCCGCCCACAAACGATTGCAGGGGCGTCTGGACAACATGAGGAAGTGGGTGGTTTTCTTTAATCTGTTAATCCATCATGTACTTAAGTTGATAAATTGTATCTGTAGTTTTTATTGGACAACACAAGTAAGCAGGATGTTTTCTCTTAATCAGGATTGGGTTCTTTAAGCAGTGCCAATCATTATGCTTGTTAACTCCATTGGAGATATTTTGTTGTATTTGTTGCATATGAGCCACTCTTCAGAGTGGACTAGAAAACACAAGAAAGTTTTGTTAATACAAGATTATTCTCCCTTTAATCAGACATGAACAAGGTCTTGTGACATCAATTCAATGTCTTTATAACCAAATTTGTCCAGATTGTACTTGAAATATATAAACATACAAAAGGCAAAAGCTATCTGTCTGAAAACAAATTACTGAAGTAAGGCTTTATTACCTTATTCCAATTTTGACACTTGCTGAACATGCATTTATCTTTATATTTCTTGGTCATGTTTGTGATAACTTAAATTTTAAATGTCATATATGACACACTCATAATCATGATTGTAAGCATTTGTACATTTTACCAAAGTGTGCTTTTATTTTTCCACTTTCTTTTTTGTTAAATTACACTTCTTTTATGATTTGTGGTAAAACCATTTTTGAATTTTAATAGATTCCGTCGTCAACATGAGCAGCTGCGTCAGGTGATTGTGCGAGTATTGAGACCGGTTTCCAGCAGCAAGGCTTTAGTGATGTCACCCAGTGAGGAAATTGTCCCCAAACTAGAACCAGTAGTGGATGAGGCAGCAGATGCCAACGCCATTGAGGTACAGCTGAACTGGAGAATGGATTTTTTGTTTGATCAGTCTTGTAAAGTATTTAAATTGTAAACAAACTTGATCCATGTAGTTCAGTTTTGAATATACTCTTATGTCGTAAAAGGGCATTGTACAAAAATGATTTTGCAATGCTTGAATGTTGTTCATGCTTAACTTATGTTAATTGCCAATTAAAAATCTGTCAATGATAGTTAAAGTTAAGTCCAAAAAAAGAGAATTAATGAAAAGGATTGGGAAAACACAACCAACTTAAAAAAGTCAACAAATAGGTGATGGAGCTGTTTTCTATAATCAGTTACATTGTGTTGCAGGAGGTGAACCTGGCGTATGAGAATGTAAAGGAGGTGGATGGACTGGACGTGTCCAAGGAGGGTTCGGACTCATGGGAGGCTGCTATCAAGAGGTGATTTGAAGAAAAATCTCAAGACTGTGTTCAGCAAGAGCAAAAACTACACTTCTTAAATTATCCAGACCTCCCACTAAAGATGAAGTTTAATGGTTCTTTATATGATCCAGTCCAATATCTGTTGTGTTATACTCCTGTTAACTAGCACACACGCTGCTGTGGTCACAGCTTGGATGCAAGCAACAGATGTATATTTTCAGCTGAGATCAATACACTGATGATAGCACGCATTCCATTATTGTTTAGTCAGCTAGGAGAAAACATGGCAGACTTGTATAAATGGGTTTATAGTAGAATAATGTTATTGAGAAGCCAGACATGTCTTTAAATAGGCTGTAAACAGCAGGGCTGTGAATGGTTGCTGGAATGCGGTAGCTGATCAACCGCCAAGAATTATTTAATGTTAAAGCCCATTTCAAAACATCACTGCTCACCCTCAATCATTTAGTGCATCTCTTGATTGTTCATTTACTCAGCCATCTTTACTACGTGATTCATTATAGTTTGTCATACTTGCCAAAATGGCAAAAGCTTACATGGATATGGTTAAAATGAAAGTTTTAACAGAAGACGCTCTAGAAGTAAAGCAAATGGACAAAGGCATAAGAAATAAATGTTGATTTAATTAAGAGTCTGTAACCAATTGAAAGAAATATGGTGAAGTTTTGATTGGCAGTAAATGTTGATTTAATTAAAAGAGTCTGTAACCAATTAAAAGAAATTGGTGAAGTTTTGATTGGAAATAAATTCATAAATTTGACCACTGCTGGTGGAGTGCACCTTCTGTTCTTAGGTTATAAACTACGGATTGAGGATGGGTCTTCTTGTTTTTCGAGAAACCAATGCTTTATCGATGACCAACTGGCTAGTTGTAATAAGATGCCTGCAGATATAGGAATTTTTTTAATTTGGTATTTTATTCACAAATTTGGCTGTCAATAAACGAGTATTTCAAGCACAAATTAGTGACAATATAATGGATGGCTTGTTGCTTACATGTTAAAGAGCGGTGTAATTATCAGTGATACATGTATACTATATAAAAGGGCAGCGCACAGTCCTCTCAGAGTTTCAGCTGATTGTACTTGCCGCTGTACTGTAATTGTTGCATGCACTCATTATATTTCATTAAAATGCTTCAGTTTATCTTTTTAAAGTGTTGATGTTGTTAAAAAAGTAGACAATATAATCGACTTCCAATAGGATTAAAAATTAGGAAATTTGAAATAGTTTCCCAGATGGGATTTGTGAAGACAATTGCTGATGTGCATTTACTTATATTGGAGGAAAAATTCTTCACTTGTTAGTAACCTCTGTTCCAGTTTTTACAAAAAAAACTTAAAAATTAACAGTGTTTTTGCTTAATGTTGATTCAATTGGTGAAACTGTCATTTTAACATGATTTTCTGTTAAATGTTTTCATTATTTGGAGAAAAGCAAAAGTTCAATCTTAATACTTATTCTGCCCAGGTATGATGAGCGTATTGACCGTGTTGAGACAAGGATCACCGCTCGACTCCGAGACCAGCTTGGAACTGCTAAGAACGCCAATGAGATGTTCCGCATCTTCTCACGCTTTAACGCACTGTTCGTGAGACCGCACATTCGGGGGGCTATTCGGGAGTACCAGACCCAACTTATGCAACGGGTGAAAGACGACATTGAATCGTTGCATGAGAAATTCAAGGTATGAGGTTTTCTTCGTAAGTTGTTCATAAGTTGTTCTAACACTGTGGTTTCTAAATTTATATTTGATGTATCTATGGATGAACTAGTGAATAGTACAACGAGTGCAGGAGGACATTTAATTGTTGCTCGCAAAAATCAAGGTATGCGATTTTACTTGGTGAGTTGTAAAAAGACTGGTTTTGACATACATATTGGACTTATCATTGAGTTAACTAATGTGAAATGCAACATGTAAAGGATGACATTAAATCTTAGATAAAGAATGCCAGTAAATAGTCACAAGTGTTACGTATTATTAGGTATAATTCAGATTGTTTTGTTACCATTAGCAGCTGCTTGAAATGGTAATGACGTTGTTGATTGTAAGTGTTTTACTGTAATAAAGTGTTCAAGTGTTATTTATGTAGGTATGAGAAAGGAGTTTTCTTGATTAACTTCATTATAACCCTTCACTTTATTGAACAATTGTATTTTTTTAAAGAAGGCTTTCATTGGTTTTGTAGGTCCAGTATCCCCAGAGCAAGACCTGCCGTATGAGCAAGGCCAGAGATTTCCCTTCAGTGTCTGGAAGCATCATCTTTGCCAGACAGGTAGTGTACATGTACTTGTATGTAAAAAAATGTGAAGACAACTTTTCAAATTAATAAAATGTTTCATTTCATTTGAATGTGTTTTTTAGTGCCAAAATATCATGAAGTAATTTCATACCATGCAAATGATTTTTTTTATGTATATTTGTTTTACAAAGATGATATGACATGTGTATTCAATTAGCAATATTAAAGGTTGAGTAATATTGAAAATGGTTTCTGTAACTGTTCTTATACATTAAAATAAACTATTAACAAAGAATACTTGATGACAGAATACTAGATGACTACCTGCATCAAGTGGGAAATATTTTATAGTTTTATTTCGTATTACACAAACATAATCACTTCAGATTGAGCGACGGTGAACAGCGTACCTTCATCAAGTGAAGGATTTGTTTTGAATCTCACATCACATTAAACATACACACTCACTTGTTTCAGATTGAGCGTCAGCTGACTGCGTACCTGCGCCGTGTAGAGGACGTGCTGGGTAAGGGCTGGGAGAGCCACGTGGAGGGACAGAAACTGAAGGGAGATGGGGACAGCTTTAGGAACAAGCTGAATACCCTTGAGCTCTTTGAGGAGTGGAGCAGAAAGGTAGCGTAGTGAACTGTGTAATATCTTTTGGAATATCAACTGTGTAATATCTTTTGGAGGTTGCAACAAAAAAAAAACCCGATGTGGGTTTTTTCTTCAATAGTTTTACCTTCTCACGAGCTATTGTTAAAATGTTTGTCAACAAGTTAGAAATATTGACATATGCTCATTGGAATATCACAACAGATGACACATTTTTTGTATGCCTAAATTTGTCGGGCAAGCTAAACTCAGGTTATACAAGTGCAATGCTTGGATAATATTTTGACTTTATTTTAAGATAATTGACATATGTTAAAGCATCTATTGTTCTAAACATTTCAAAGTTTTATTTTTGAAATGGTATCACGGTTAAAAATTAGTTGTTGCCCATTAGCCCTGGGTGAGTAGATTTTGGCGGGAGCAACTCAATTTCAACAGTTGGTTATCCGGCTGGGCAACAAGCCTTTTAAAAACTTGAAACTATTACTTGCAAATAATCAGTGAATAAAAATTGGTGATGTTTATTGATACATTTTTAAATGATATTCATTAAACACCATATTTGTAAAAAAAATAAAAGCCCAATTTGACAAAAATTAAACATAATAATGAAGCTTTTGAAGAAGAAAGAATACACGTCACTCACTATACTGCATGTTGTCCGGCTCTACAGGTGACCCAGAGGCAACTACAGGTGTCGGGTCGCATATTCACCATTACCAGTGTGAAGTCCCGTATCCCAGGCAAGCCTAACATTCTGAAGCTGGGTGTCAACTTCCAGAAGGATATTATCACCCTCTCCAAGGAGGTAACCATGGCAATAGTTTTATGTGGGCATTTTTTTTTTTTAAGCACACTTAAGTTGTAACAAAAAAATCTCTAGAATAAAAAATGTGTGTGTGTGAAAAAATGTCATTATATGTTATTTGTCAATACATAACCTGCTTTTTTTAGATTAGCTAAAATTCTGGAAATGCTCTAAAGGAAGTGCTAGCAAATCCAGAAAAAAAGTGTTTTGTTTATAATATTAACAGTGGAACAGCTTTCAGTCCTCTGAAACCTATATGATTTCCTGTCAGGTTCGCAACATGAAGTGGCTGGGATTCCGCGTGCCCCTGGCAATCGTGAACAAGGCCCACCAGGCCAACCAGCTGTACCCGTTTGCCATGTCTCTGTTCGAGAGCGTGCGTACCTACCAGCAGACCCTCGAGAAACTGGAGGACCGCTCTTCCATACACCTGCTGGTGGCTGGGCTTCACAAGGAGGTCCAGAATCTCATCTCTGAGGTGAGTAAGAAGGTTACATGTAAGCCTCGCTCTGGTAAAACGGGTTTTAATGCTGTGCGTAAAGTCTTGTCCCAGATTCCCCTGTGCAGTCTGCACAGGCGAATCGGGGACAACACTTTTCGCCTAATTTGGGATTTCACAAGACACTTGCTTTAAATGAAAAATACCTTAAAAGTGGAAAGTGTCGTCCCTATTTAGCCTGTGTGGAATGCACATGCTAAAATGGGACAACATTTTATGAATGTGCATTAAGCCCCATTTTCCCAGAGCAAGGCTCATATATTATGAGTGCTCTTCCCTTTTTTGTCCAATTTTGGCAATTTGATGATTTTGGCCTAATGTGGAAGTCGTTGCACTGTCCGTTCATGATTTAGTGATTAACTTAATTATACCATTAAAACTATTATTTGTTTTTAGTTGCACTGTCCTTATGAGATTTAGTGATAAACTTGATTTTACAGACTGTTATATTTGAAATTTGTAACAGTTAAACATATTATTAATTGCACATTTTGTAATGATTAACAATGTTGATATTTTTATATCACCCGCCATTGGCGGAGGGATATTGTTTTGGCTTTGTCCGTCAGTCCTTCCGTGGACCCTTCCGTCCGTCCATCTGGCACTTTTTAGTCCGGAGCCATATCTTGAAAGTGCTTTGGCGGATTTCATTGAAACTTGGTATGAGTATATAAATGGATAAGAGGAGGCGTATGCCAAATGGCATTGTACACCATCTGTTAATAACAGAGTTATGGCCCTTTGTATATATTCTGTGTCAATGCAGCATGTGGGGGTATATGTCACGTCTGTGACAAAGCTCTAGTTTGGCGGGGGATATCAATTCAAGGAATTTGCTTGTTTACAAAATAGTTGGAGGATAATGTCTGTATAATGTTATTGTTTGTACACAATAACCTACTGCTGTATATTTTGAGTAAATTTTTGAGAGAAAAAAATCAAGTCTGATTACACTAGGTTTTTAAAGCACACACTTTATTTTTCAGGGAGTACAACTTGTTTGGGAGTCATACAAGCTGGATCCATATGTGCAAAAACTGGCCGACACCCTGGTCAACTTTCAAGAAAAAGTAAGTCAAGATATTGTGAAGATAATATAAGAGTTAATAAGACTTCTCTCTAAAAGCAATAAACCAGTAGCAGCAGGGGCGACACAATGAGATTGTTTCCATAAGAAGCATTCTGGAAGTTGATGCATGTTGTACATATGTGGCCATAATTGTTATATCCAGCATTGGTAAACTTTATTTCCATGTTTGTGTTTGTATAGGCATTGATTAGTTTCCAAGAGAAAGTGATTCTACATGTTTTTCAATGTGACTGAACTTTGTAAACTAATGGCTCAAGCCTCAACAAGTACATTTTAGGAAATATCCATGATGCTATCTATGGCTGTGTATTATGTTTGTAATAGTTTTTGAATGAAATAATGAGAGGTAAAACACATTTCTGGGGTCCTTGATGTTTTCAGACCCCTAGAAAATGTGCTTTAACACATTTTATTGGCATCTTTTTATGTTAATGACCTTAAACAGATGTATTGTATAAATTATAGCATCTTAATACACATCTAGAAAAAAGAGCCAAAAATAAATGGAGAATTTAATGAAAAAATCCAATAGAAATTATTGTATAATTGAACATAATTTCTTACAGAATTTGATTTATAAATTAAGCAAAACAGCCAACCTTCTTATTCATGGCTTTAAGGATGGATATCTGATAGATATTTTTACGATCTAAATGCGGACTAATGTGGAATGACATGTAACGCACATGCATTAAACCCTTTTTCACAGAGCAAGGCTTATACAGGACTTTTTTTCTTGGTTTGGGAAAAGGGCCTGGTCTTCCATTTCCATATTTGAACAAGAGGAAGAAATATCCAAAAGTAAGCTTGACATTTGGGGAAAATTGCAATATTTTAAAGAAATTCTCTTAGGGGAAGGGGCCTTTCTTTTGGGGGAAGGGCTATATGTAAGGCCCTTGTTATAGAAGGAAAACAAGCCCTGTTATATTAACTTTCTGCTGTTCTCAGGTGGATGACCTGTTGGCCATGGAGCAGGAGATAGACCTGGAGGTGAAGTCCCTGGAGACGTGCGCCTACAGCAGCACCACCTTCAGGGAGATCCTGGCCAAGGTGCAGAAGGCCGTGGACAACCTCTCACTGCACTCCTACTCCAACCTGCCACAGTGGGTCGCCAAATTGGACGAGGAGGTGAGATTGAGAATTGTGGAGAAATCTCTTTGCAAAAATCTTGTTTTGGCGTAAAGTGTTGTCCCTGATAAGCCTGTGCGGACTGCACTGGCTAATCTGGGATGACACTTTACACACATGCATTAAGATTTGCGAAATCTATCTGAAAAAAAAAGCATTGTCTGATAAACATTTGGGCGCTGCCAGACACAATGTCTGAGGAGATATTGGAAATAGGTTGGCAAGTGGTATGCATGACCGTCTTGACAAATTGACTCAATGTCTGACACAATAGAAACCTATCAAGAAAAACCGTCTTACATGCCCTTAGGAGGTTAGGCCTAGAATGAGTTATGTTTGTTGTTTTTCAAAAGTGACAACTAAATTGCAAATTTTGTACTTCATGAATTTTAGTGTTCTTGCAGTATCTTTGGTAAACTGGGAAGAGGTTCAAAGAAGCTCGTCATAATTTAAATGAGCCTCACTCTGTTAAAACCGCTTAATGCATGAGTATAAAGTGTCGTCCCAGACTAACCTATGCAGTCCGCACAGGCTTATTAGGCACAGCACTTTCTACTTTCATTGTATTCGTTTAAAGGGAGTCTTGTCTTAGTGAACAACCAGTTAAGGTGGAAAGTTTATCTGGAAAGACGCTTGAAGCACATGCATTAAGCCCCTTTTCCCAGAGCAAGGCTAAAATACGTAATTTATGGATATTAAGGTTGAGAAGCGTCTGGCTGCCCGTCTGGAGCTGGCCCTGGATACATGGAACAAGTGTCTGCTGGGAGCCAAGGACAAGGATGATACAGTGGACCACAGCATGGACACAGACGCTCCCCAGCAGCTCGCCCTGAAACTGGGAGGGGAACCAAACATCAAGGTACATGAAACTGGGAGGGGAACCAAACATCAAGGTACATGAAACTGGGAGGGGAACAAAACATCAAAGTGCATGGGTAGCTACAAATTCATAGTTACAGTTAAGCCTTGTTTGGTAATTTTGGATCTGGGCTTACTAACAAAATTCAAGTTACATTTGGTCTATTCAGAATTTATTTGTTTTTTATGCCCCCGGTAGGGTGGCATATAGTGATCGCACTCTCCGTCTGTCTTTCCTTCCGTCGCACGTGCATTTAGGTTTCGAAAAATGGTCATAACTTTTGCAATATTGATCATAGCAACTTGATATTTGGCATGCATGTGTATCTCATGGAGCTGCACATTTTGAGTGGTGAAAGGTCAAGGTCATCCTTCAAGGTCAAAGGTCAAAAAAAAAATCAAAGCGGTGCAGTAGAGGGCATTGTGTTTCTGACAAACACATCTCTTGTTTCAGTGGTTTGTTAAAGCGCATGTTTGCAAAATTCAATACATTTACTTTTAAATCCGTTGGCAATCAGATTTGGACAAGCAGAGAGGTGGAACAAAGTATTTGTAAGATCTTTAAACATCTTGCCTCCTTGTTCACAGACATTTGTGCACGAGTTGCGTATCACCAACCAGCTGATCTATGTGAGCCCGCCCTCTGAGGACGCCCGTGTGAACATCATGCAGGAGCTGTTCAGTTGGGAGGCCATCATCACCAGCCTGCCACGCATCAAACACTCCAGATACCAGGTGGGTAGAACGCATGCTTAACCCTGTCCCACTCAGAAACAAAGTGAAAATGGCTATATGCAACCAGAATGAAACCAGAATAGCCTGCAAGTAACTTCCAGTCTGTTCAGGTTTTATGCTGTTTGCTGATCGTCGGTTCCTTAGGGTTGGGAATGAAGCCTGTAGAATTTGAATCTTGTAAGAAAGGTTCAGAGCTCTCTTATTCAATGTCATTTTCTAAAGGACTTCACATGCGTCAAAATGTGTATCTGGTAAAGGGCTAAGAAATACTGGAACACATACTGTCCAATGATATCATGTGAAAGCATGTATATTGAGAATGAGGTTTGTCAGAGATTGAGTCAATAACTTATGAGCCTGGTTATATAACTTTGTCAGCTGATTGCTCTGTACCAGACATGTTACTTTTGGAGTTTGGGTGGGGGTTGGGGAAATAGCTTATTGCCAATCACTCCATATACCGTACAGGTAAGTTTGTACATGCCAGGTGTGCTTGGTTATTGCCTTTTGGTCAATCACTTGATATCTTGTAACCTGAATGTTTAGTGTCAGAGCTAATGACCACCTACAAGAATGTTTAATTCACTTACACTGGTGGTTCACTAGTGCCAATGATTTTTTTTTGAGAGATCACTAGACTCCCTTTCTCCCCTCTAGGTTGGTCTGGATGTTGAGTCTGAGTCATCGGCCACCTACAAGAATGTGCTCACCAAGCTGCCAGGGGGTATGAAGGTGGTGGAGGAGTCCTATGCAGCCATTCAGAAGATTGTCAAGGAATTGGAGGATTACATACTGGTATGGGCTGGGGAAATGTTGTTGTGAACGTATTTTATGCGTCCATATACTTGTATTAGACACAGAAAATGTGTCTTAATAATTATGGACTTCTTATTATGATATAGCTGTTTTTATATTGTGAATAAACATTCCTATATAGGTTTTTTTGCACCCACAGGTATGAATGCTGGAAGCATATATATGCGAATATTTATTTGGCACATTGTTTATTTGGTGCTTAAAGATATAATAAGATAAAGGCACACATTTTGATAAAAGTTTGTGAAAAAGAGCTTAACGGAGAAGTGAATAAGTTACTCATGTTTTTAGTAAGTAAACTTGACTAATATTGTAGCTTTCCCCTGTTTTCACAGCCACATTGACCACTAACCTTTAAACATGTAGAGACAACATATATTTTTCTTCAGGTGTGGCTGCGATACCAGGCTCTCTGGGACCTCACTCCGGACAGTCTGTACAACAGAATGGGAGACCTGGCCACCTGGATGAGAACCCTCGAGCAAATCAAGTATGTGTACTACCTTCTATGAATTTGTTTGTGAAGTTCTGTTTTCCATTTTTTTACGTTCATAATTTACATGTTAGTTGCAGTTAATTTGTCATTGCCTTAAAAACCTGCAATATCTGATTATTTGTTAGCCAAGCTGCATCGGTTCAATACCAGATTTAAGAAACAGCAGAGACCACTTAGGTCATATACTAAAAAATGAACAGACCTAAGCCGAACGTTTGCTAAAATAACGTTTTGAAATAAACCTTAATTACAGACCATTGATTTTTATATTCACAAAGATGAAACATATTCATGTTATCTATAATATAATCATATATTTGATATTTGTCTTTGTTCAGGTCTGCAAGAAAGACGTTTGACACTTCGGAGACCCAGAAAGAGATCGGTCCCATCGTAGTGCAGTTCAGCAAGGTGCAGTCCAAGGTCTCCCTGAAGTACGACTCCTGGCACAAGGAGGTGCTCAGTCGCTTTGGCAACATGCTTAGCAACGAGATGACCGAGTTCCACGCTCACATTCAGAAGTCGCGATCCGACCTGGAGCAGCAGTCCATCGATACGGCCAACACATCGGAGGCCGTGGGCTTGATCACGCAGGTGCAGTCGCTCAAGCGTAAGATGAAGACCTGGGAGAAACAAGTGGAGGTTAGGGACTGTTAAACTTAAATTGAATGTAAGTTTGTGTGAATATTAAGTTATAAATATTAAGTCACTAAGAATAATTAAGATGATTGTAGGAAATGGCCTATTTTACAAATAGGTCCATTCGATACTTAGAAAGCAATTTATAATAAAAGCGATATAGATGTTTGAACAATAATAAACAAACATCTGACCGGATGACATCATTAAAAATATGCAAGCATTGTTTGTTTAAAGGTTTAATTATTATATTAAAGTTAGTTGAATCTGTGATGGTTCTTGAAATTTAGTTAAAAAAAATATGTTTTAATAAACAAAATGCAACTCATTCTCTATAGATGTACAAAGAAGGGCAGCGCATCCTTGAGCGACAGAGATTCCAGTTCCCTAGCAACTGGCTGTACAGCGACAACATCGAGGGCGAGTGGGGGGCCTTTGCGGACATCATGAAGCGTAAAGATGGCTCCATTCAGACCCAGGTGGCCAGCCTTCAGATGAAGATTGTGGCAGAGGACAAGGTGGTTGAGGGAAAGACATCAGATCTGCTTGTGGATTGGGAGAAAGAGAAGCCCGTTGCTGTAAGTTAAAAGTGTTTTTTTCTGTTTTCGTGATGTGTTTTTTGATGGCCTGGGTCCAGTATTCACCAACTGATTCTTAGACAAGAGTATAAAAATAAAGAACATTTTTAAAAATGTAATGCACTAAAACTACTTGAAAGTCAAGTAAAGCATGGCAGTCAACACATATAAGTATGTGATTTTTCGTTAAGAACAATATGTGAATGATATAAGCACAATTTTAAACATGAAAATATTCAAACTCTGAGGTATATTTATATAGGCTAAGACTATTCTTAATGCTCAAGTCTAACAATCGATTGTTGAAAACGGGCCCAGAATGTACATTCAGCTTTTGTGCAGAGACGGATAGACCCTTCTGTCTATTAAAGGATGAATGGTAAAAGATTTGAATATATTCATTAACCTTTACTTATGTTAAGGAGGGGTAAAGTTTTTATGCCCCCGGTAGGGTGGCATATAGTGATCTCACTCTCTGTCCTTCTGAAAATCCGTCACACTTGCGTTTAGGTTTCGAAAAATGGTCATAACTTTTGCAATATTGATCATAGCAACTTGATATTTGGCATGCATGTGTATCTCATGGAGCTGCACATTTTGAGTGGTGAAAGGTCAAGGTCATCCTTCAAGGTCAAAGGTCAAAAACAAATTCAAAGCGGCGCAGTTAGGGGCATTGTTTTTCTGGCAAACACATGTCTTGTTTTGCCTGTTTTGGTTTTATAAGATAGCATCTCATTCATCGAGTTGTTATGGTCAGTTTGATAATTACCCCCACACCCATGAAATAATTAGATTTTCTGGTTTGAGTTGAAACGTACCAATGTACAAATGGAACAATTTTGGTGCAAATTCTGGGTCTAGAAATATTGTCAAGATGAGATCAGTAGAGAACATTCACCTTTTAATGAATGCATTTTATTCATACATTTCCAGAACTTTTTTTATTTTCATAACATTATTCCCAGTCCACAATTATTACAGAAAAACCAATACTTATTTCTTTGTTGATGAGGAAACACTGGTGTGAGTAGTGTTTAAATTACTTGTATGTTTCTTCAGAATATGTCATATTTACCTTGCTTCCCTTACCTTTCCAGGGAGAGATGCCCCCAGATGAAGCCCTGAAGGCCATCACCATATTTGAGGGGAAGTTCTCGCGACTGAAGGAGGAGAGGGAGAATGTAGCCAAGGCCAAGGAGGCTCTGGAACTGGCAGAACCAGGTGTGTAGCTCACCTGTTTCATACAAAAAATAAGTTGTCATAAGCAGGCAATATAATGATTGAAAATATTTTTAAGAACATGTAAGGGAAGAGTTCAAAATATGCTGTTACAAAACTCGAACTATTGTTTTGTTCAAACTGTTGGTAATTATGTTGATGAGACGTTGTTTGTAGGATGGTTAGTTGGTGTCCCTAAATTGTGTTTCTGTCTCATAATAATATAATTTTGCGTAATTGGATTAAAAAATTAATTGGGATTAAAAATTAATTGGCCTTTGTAAATAATTGACATTAAAAATTTATTTGCCTTGGTAATGAATTGGCATTAGAAATCAATTGGCACAATAAGCATCATTTCAAAAAAACATGTAACAAGCATAAACCATTTCACTCGCTTATAGGTAGGTGTTTTTGTTCCAAAGAGAAAAATGTCTTATCATTTCCCCCTATCTCCGCCACTACTCAGGTCAGGTCAGTGCGAGTGAGGAGCGTGTGCAGGTGAGCCTGGAAGAGTTACAGGACCTGAAGGGTGTGTGGACCGAGCTGGGCAAGATATGGGAGCAGATCTATGAGCTCAAGGAGAAACCATGGCTCTCTGTGCAACCCAGAAAGGTACACTATGCCACTGGGCCCGTATTCACAAAGCTTGTTTTTGTACTGAAGGGAAAAATATTGTGTAATTTTCTAATAGAAAGCCAATTTCGGCTGCTTAAAGAAGGATATAATGTTAATTATTTTAGAAGTATTTACTTGTTTAAAAAATTTTGTTGTTAAAAGTCATAAATTAAAAACTGGCCCGAGTCTTATGATTTTTTTAGCTCGGCTGTTTTCGAAGAAAACCCGAGGTATTGTCATAGTCCTCTCGTTTTCCGCCTTCCGCGTGGCCGTCGTAGTCGTCCGAAAACTTTAACATTGTCCATAACTTTTGCAATATTGAAGATAGCAACTTGATATTTGGCATGCATGTGTATCTCATGGAACTGCACTAGTAAAATAAACACTGATAGAATCTTACAATTTCAACTTCTCTCCTGCAAAAGATTTGGATTCATATAAAAAATGGTTTAATGCATTCTTGTGCATTCTAGATCCGTCAGAGCATTGATGGCCTGTTGAGCCAAATGAAAGAGCTACCAGCTAGACTGAGAGCATACGCCTCCTATGAGTTTGTGAAGAAACTTCTGCAAGGATTTGCAAAGGTAAGCAATGAATCTCCTGAGTGTGTAGTATGTTGTTCTATATGAAATATTTCTGAGGGCGTACACCTCATGGGTTTGTGAACAGACTTTCTGTAAGTTTTACAGGTCTCAAACTTCTCCACCATAAACTTGATATATTTTTCTTTCCTGCAAGTGAAAATGTTAGTTGGTAGCTCACATTAATTTTAAAATAAAAACAAAGTAAAATTTCCGCTGCTACAGAAGTAGACAAACCTTATCATAGCAAGTGGTCCTTTATGTCAAAGAACCAATTGCCAAACGGTGTGATACAGCACAAAAATAAATGAAACTATGTTCATTGCCTTAGAATGGTCAATGCTAAGCATTGCAGGTATAAACCTGTTTTAAGCAGCAGAAAACATCGCACTTAGTTCAGAGTGGTTCACAAACATGTAAGTTTAAATAGAAACTAGACTCATAGCATCACAGTTCATATTAACTCTTTCAGTGCTGGAACCGAATTTCAAAGGCCTTTGCAAACAGTTTGGATCCAGATGAGACGCCACAGAACGTGGCGTCTCATCAGGATCCAAACTGTTTGCTATTCTGATAGTGGTCTTTGAAAAAAAATCAAAGAAAATGCTAATTTTAGAAATTCAGCAGACGACATTATAGCAGACGACAAATTTCCCAGCATTCAAAGGGTTAAATAACAATTACAGAGAGTTCATTTTAACCCTTTCCTGCTCCGAAGCAAAATGAAAATGGCTATATTCAAACAGCATAAAACCAGAAACAGCCTGCGAGTACTTTGCAGGCTGTTCAGGTTGTATGCTGTTTGCTGCTCATCAGTATCTTAGGATTTGAAATGAAGCCTTTTAAACTTGAATCTAGTAAGAAAGGTTTTTAATTTAATTTGATTTTCTAAGGGACTACAAATGGGTCAAAATGCGTTTCTAAGTGATAAAGGGTTAAGACTTGCTGCTTACTACCAATAAATTACACAGTTTTCCCTCCCTCCCCTCCAGGTGAATATGCTAGTGGTGGAGCTCAAGTCAGAAGCCCTGAAGGAGCGTCACTGGAAGCAGCTCACGCGCCGCCTCAACGTCAAGTGGGTGTTGTCGGAGCTGACACTGGGGCACGTCTGGGACATAGATCTGCAGAAGAACGAGCATATCATCAAGGATATCATACTGGTGGCCCAGGGAGAAATGGCCCTGGAGGAGTTCTTGAAACAGGTTGGTGGAAAATGGAGCATATTATGAGGTCTGTGTACCATTTACAGTGTATAGCCACTTGTATATTACATGGGATTATTTTAATTTACTTTTCATAGAGCTGTTATATCCTAAATGAAGACAATGTAAAAACTAAATTTAAAGTATTTAATCTGTAGGTTACATTGTCTCTGACTGAATAAATACGTGTAATTCAGAGATTAGCCATTCACTGAGTCACATGATGCATATTGCACTAAATTTGGAAAGGGTCATAGTTTGGGTCTGTTAATGCTATATGCAACAAGCATAAAACCAGAACAGCCTGCGAGTAACTCGCAGTCTGTTCAGATTTTATGCTGTTTGCTGCTCATCAGTATCTTAGGGTTTAAAATGAAGCCTTTAAAACTTGAATCGATTAAGAAAGGTCTTGAATTTAGTTTGCTTTCCTTAGTGACTACAAACTCGTCACAATGCTTATCTGAGAGGTGAAGGGTAAAAAAGTATTGTTCAATGTAGTAATTATTGCCTTTCTAAGGGACCAACTTGTCAAAATGCTTATCTGAGAGGTAAAGTGTTAAAAAGAATTGCAATTTGAAATCTCCAGGTGTCTGAGACCTGGCGGGCTTATGAACTGGACATGATTGGCTACCAGGGCCGCTGTCGACTGATCCGAGGCTGGGACGACCTCTTTACCAAGGTCAAAGAGCACATCAACAGTGTCATGGCGATGAAACTATCACCCTATTATAAGGTAGGTACCAATCGTTCATGGAAAGTAAGACTTTTGAAACTTAGATTACTGATCTAGTAATTGAACAGTGTGAGAAACATGTAGACAAGAAATGTCATAACTCCTTTCTTATTCTGTATTCCTGTCGTTTATATGTGTTGTTATTTTCTTAAAAGTTAGGAGCCGGTCTTATGGTAAAACAGTGCTTAATGAATGTGCATTAAGTATCGTCCCATATTAGAATTTGGGCAAACACTTTATGCCCAAACTGGACTTTTGATTAGAAGAGACTTCCTTTATACAAAAAATTCTTTAAAAAAGAATTGCCTTCCATGATAAGCCTGTGCAGTCCTCACAATCTAATCTGGGAGTTTACTTAAGACAAATACGTTAAGCCCAATTTTCTCAGAGGGTGGCTGAAATTTATTAACAGCCAAATTTCCTTATTATTATAATACAATGGGTTTGTATAATTTATACAAACCCATGTTCTTTTAAAGGCCCTATTAAGGTGACAAATCCAATTATTATGCATATAAACTGGTCTAATTTTTACCGGATTTCAGTTACTCTTGCATAAAAAATGCTAATAACACAGCATAGGTGCAACGTTGTCAAGAATTATGGAAGATATACCCGTTTCATAATTGGAAGAAATGTTTACAACTTTGCAACTAACGTGGTATGTAGCCTCAAAGCGGTGACATATGCTAAAAATAGCCGAAAGAAAATTCTATTTTAAACATTTTTTTTACCAGCAGAAAGTAACTTATAAGATCACTACAAACGTTTTAACCATTTAGAAGAGACCTACTTTGTGAGTGATACCGGAAAACGTTGAAAATCAACGATATATTTTTGGTGACCTGAATCACTTTCACTTTCCCGAGTTAACAGCCATGTAAATAAACTGATTGTTTGTAAACACAATTGACTTGGAGGACACTGTATTTTAAGCACAAAACAAGTTGTATTTCTCATTTTTTTAAGGTAATGTCCAATAGCATATATATATTGTTTTTTGCTAACCTTTATAAATAAAATATGAAAAAATAAATTAAAAATCGGTAAATAATTACGGATCGTCACCTTTATAGGGCCTTTAAAGACCCCCTTCAAAGAAGGCAGCATAAAGCCATAACTTTGCCGTGTATTGATAGATTTTGAAATAATTTTGCCACAAATGTCAATCCTCATTGTACGACCTGTTATGTGTAACACCCATCTCCCTACCACAAAGGTCAAGGTCACATGTAGAGGTCAAAGGTAAATTTAAAAAAGAAAATGGCTTGCTTTTGAAAAAGCAAGAGTTTTGAGACAAAAGTGGAATGCAAGGACATCTGTTCCCTATAGACACATGTATTTCTTCATGTGTTTTCATAATTGACATGTATACGCTGAATATCTAGACCTCTACATCTTGTTATTCCCGTAGCAATTTGAGGAGGAGGCATTAGCTTGGGAGGACAAGTTGAACCGCATCAATGCCCTGTTTGATGTGTGGATTGACGTGCAGAGGCGCTGGGTGTACCTTGAAGGAATCTTCACGGGCAGTGCAGACATACAGCATCTGCTGCCAGTAGAGACACAGAGGTTCCAGGGGTAAGTTGCAGTGAAGCATCTCCTGTTGTAGAGACAGAGGGTGCATGCACAAGTGGGTGAACACATGATCAAGTCTTAGTCCTTTTCATAAAATTGTATTATGCTCCGCCTTTGGTGTTGTCCGTCCGTCAGTCAGTCGAATTTGCAACCATCCATTAACAAAATGCATGTGGTGGGGGATATCAATTCAACAAATTTGCTTGTGTAAAATGTATTGGCTGTTTAAAAAAAAATTGATGTCAAGTTGAAATTCTATTTGCTCAATTAATATTTGATGACATTATGTTTGCTCTACTGTCTAAGTCTTAAGTTTTGGAATGACTTAAAGGCAGAATTGGGACACATTAAAGTTTCAAATGGTTTTGAGGCATTATTACTGATACTGCTTTTTAGAAACTACATACACCATCTAGTATACTTGCAAGATGTCCATCTTGTTTCCAGTGTGAGCACAGAGTTCCTGGCCCTGATGAAGAAGGTGGCCAAGTCTCCGCTGGTGATGGACGTTCTGAACATTCCTAACAGTCAGCGACAGCTTGAGAGACTGGCCGACCTCCTGGGCAAGATACAGAAGGCTCTGGGAGAGTACCTGGAGAGGGAGAGGGCCTCATTCCCCAGGTATAGTGGGACCACTCTGTTACTCTTTCCTGTTATTGCGGTAGTATATGATATTTGTTCACACTCCTAGCTTAAAGAGAGGTTTTGTTAAGACCCTGGTGTAAGTAACATGACCTTATATTTGGATCAAAATCAGACCCTGCAAAACCTCAGAAGGGCCTGTCAGTAACATTTTGTGATGACATAAGAATCTTTTCAGACAGTTGTCCAATCTTTTAGACCTTCAAATGCTTCTTAGATATGCAATTTATAATGTCTTGTTAGACATTGTGTCTGACAGGTCCAAAATGTCAAACCTTTTAATGTTTTTTCAGATTTGTCTATCAATCTGACACATTTTGCAGATTCTGTCAAATATTTAACAACACCGGAGCTTCTTTTTGATACTTTGTCGAGCATGAACTAAATTTCTCCTCCATCTTCTAGGAATTATTAGCCAAATTATATTTTTTTATAAAACTCCTGGCATGAAGGGCTGCTCTAAAAGGCATTGCAGAAGACTGTGCAATTATGAAGACATTTGGCAAAGTATTATTTGTTGTGGAAAGATGTCATGACAATATTTTCATGTTATTTTAAATTGTTCCCCAAGTAAAATATCAGCTAAGTTGTATGACAGTTACTTTAATGCAGTACAAATTGTATTCATACATATAGTTATACAAATCCAACCTGTGCGCACACTGTTCCTGCTCTTTTAACCACTGTGTCTGTTTCTGCCAGATTCTACTTCGTTGGAGATGAAGACCTGCTGGAGATCATTGGTAACAGCAAGAATGTGGCACGCCTTCAGAAGCATTTCAAGAAGATGTTTGCAGGGGTTGCCACCATCACTCTGAATGATGACAACTCTCAGGTCCTGGGGCTGCTCTCCAAAGAGGGAGAAGAGGTGGGAAACTAGTTGAGTTTACCTTGTAGTTGACTGCCTTAGAAACCCCTTGCCACCACTCAAAGGGTCCTCTCTAGCAAATTTAAGATATTTTATATGACTGTGTATAGTGGTACCTCAAATAAACGATGAGCTGTATATGCTTATGGCGTAAATAAATTATCTGTTCTTTGTTCTGTTCTATAAACACATTCCTTTATATGGACTGAGGTGTGGGCCAAATCAAGGTCAATGTCCTAAACAAATTTTGGCAGATTTGTGCCATTTGCCATTTTTCACAAGTGTTAAGCATAAAACATTCTTGGTTTGTTAGTTCTCATTATCTGACTGATTGAGTTGTCCGTATCCGAAAATGCATCGTGGGGGCATCTATTTTTGTGACCAATCCAGTGTTCAACTGTCAGATCGTTTCTATGTAAATATCTAGTATTTCAGGTTGCTTTTCACAAACCAAGAAGTGTTCATATATCTTTTCACCAGTTATTTTTCATGTCGTACCATGTATGAAAAGTAGCCGTTGTGACCCTAGTTGTATCGACCGACTGTTCACCTGATCTTATTCAATCCACCCTGTATTTCAGGTTGTGTTTGCGAGTTCAGTGTCTATCGCCCAGCACCCGAAGATCAACGAGTGGCTGACGTGTGTAGAGAAAGAGATGAGGGTCACCCTGGCCAAGCTACTGGCTCAGTCCGTGAAGGATGTCACTGCGTTCAAGACCGGCAAGATCGACCCACAGCAGTATCTCATCTGGGTGGACAAGTACCAGGTGGGGTTAAGGGCTTGGTGTGCTAGATATTCATATGATCAATTTACATTGTGCCAAACTTAAAAAAAAAATATCATGAATATTGTGTCAACATGTTGGTATTAACTCATGAGTGAATGAATCAGAATTATAATTAAAAATCAAAATTATTTAGATTTTTACTGTTCACACAAATGTTCATGTGCTTTTCAATTGTTTCAATGTTTGTCTTATTTCATCTTTCAAGTCAAGTTGTATTATGGAGCTAGACAGTCAGTCTTTCACCTCATTTAAATACAAACTATTGTGTTAAGTGTGCTGTCTTGATACAACAGTTTGATTTCAATATCATAGCCCAGGTCACTACCCTTTACAACCAGCAGTTTTATTCCACCAATAAATCCGGTTCTGTTGGTGACCCACATTATGTTAACAGTCTACTGATTTCTGTTCCATCTTGATACTCATTCAACCATGTATTTTTCCACCTCTAGGCTCAGCTGGTAGTGTTAGCCTCCCAGATCTCCTGGTCTGAGAGTGTAGAGAATGCCCTGAACACCGTGGCAACCAAGGGTGGCACCGACTTTACTGCCCTCCAGGACGTACTGGGCATGGTAGAGTCCACACTGAACATCCTAGCGGACTCTGTGCTCCATGAGCAGCCACCTGTACGCAGGAAGAAGCTGGAGCATCTGGTATGTGTGTCAACTGATGTGAATGGCACAGATTTGATTTGTAAAAATATGTGAATAGTTTTTTTTTATGACATAAATGGGAGTTTTCAGACAAAAGCAAAATGTAGGGGCATTCATGTCTTACAGACACATTTCTAGTTAAGTAATAAAATCACATAATTAATGTCAACTCAACACTCAATTATTGGCATTTAGCTTCAGTATTATGCACTGATTAATGATTCTCAGCTTTATAATGTAAAAAATATTGTAATTTGATTTTGTTGTATGCGATGTTCAGTATCATATTCTTCAACATATCTATCTACTTATAAATTCATTTAGGCATTTAATTGTCTTTTAACTATACCAAATGGTTATGTAAATGCCTACATACTCACATTTGATACACTTATATTTGATATTTGATATTTCACTCAAACGATTTGATGATGATCATTATATAAGCAAACTGTCTTTCAGGTAATGTTAACATGTCTTTAAATTTAAGTACCCAAAGAAAATAACCTAAAATGCTGTATGATTCTCTTCAGATCACAGAGCTGGTTCACCAGAGAGATGTCACAAGAACCATGATCACCAACAAGGTGAACTCACCAAAGTCCTTCGACTGGCTCTGCCAGATGAGGTTCTACTTTGACCCAAAGAACCCAGACGTAATCCAGCAGCTTTCCATCCAGATGGCCAACGCCAAGTTCAACTATGGCTTTGAATACCTCGGAGTGCAGGATAAACTCGTGCAGACACCGCTCACTGACAGGTGTTACCTCACATTGACTCAAGCTCTCGAGGCTAGGCTTGGAGGATCACCATTTGGTAGGTGGAACTTACACAATTAAAGATTTTGCATTGCTTTATTTTACATATGCCTCATCTCTTGACTGGAAAAGTTCTCCGTCGAACTGATTTTCATACTTTAGTAATTCTTTTTCTCACCTCTAGGTCCTGCCGGTACAGGGAAGACAGAAACTGTTAAAGCCCTTGGAAACCAGCTGGGAAGATTTGTGCTTGTTTTCAACTGTGATGAGACATTTGACTTCCAGGTAGGGCCTTCTGTCTGCATTTACTTTGTTTCTGGTGATAGTGCAAAGTTAATCGTAGTTCAGTTCTTTAAAAAATAATTTTTCAAAGAAGGCATCATGTAGCAGTCTGTCTGTACATGTTTCCAATGTCCAATCTTGTATACCGGTAATGTTTCTTTTGAACGCAGTGGCTGATATCTTTGTTGGTCTGTGTAAAGTATGATGTCTGTTTTCCAGGCCATGGGTCGGATCTTTGTTGGTCTGTGTCAAGTGGGAGCCTGGGGCTGCTTTGATGAGTTCAATCGCCTGGAGGAGCGCATGCTGTCGGCCGTCTCACAGCAGATTCAAACCATCCAGGAGGCCCTCAAGGACATGGCAGGGCGCAAGGACAAAGGTAGGCCAATAGCAGGAGATTGTCTTGAATGTATTCATTTAATGTGTATCTGATCTGTGTGTTTTGCATGTCTAAAATGGTTGTCAGAATGACAGGATAGAAAGACAAATGCAGAGCTCATGGCCCAGTTGCTCAAACTTTAATGGCCAGTTAAGGTAACAGTCTGTTAACTTCAGACCCAAATAAAATAAATTTTGAAATCAATGTTATTATCAAACATATGAAAATTAGCTGAGCATACACATTTGTTTACAAGTAACACATACATGTATATAAAAGGGTTTACTAGTCACATAAATAGCGTGATCCAAAAATAAACGGCTATAAGCTTAACTGGTCGTTAAAGTTTTGAGCAACCATGCCCTGAGGTGTAAATGGGTTTAAATTGTGTACAGAGATTGAGAGTGGTTCAGTGTGTGGCTCTAAAGGAGCTGAAGACTTGGCAGCGCAGTTCCTTGATTTTTGCTAAAAATGTGGTACATCCATAGTTTTTATTATTAAATTATAATTATAATGCAACTGTTATTTTACAAAAAAAAGGCAAAACATTATTGTATGTTTCTTGGCACCATTGCACTTTTTCTTTTCCTTATTACATGATATCAACCATGTTTGTATTTTGTGTATACATGTTGATTGCTTTAAATTAAGTGATGGATAATGATGTTTAACTTTGCATAAGAATCTAGAGGATTGTATCTAGAAATGTAATCACTTGTTACTCTTCTGTGAATAATTTAGTTACTTGTGTGTATCACATTGAAAAATAGGCCTAGACAAATGGCCCAAAACAAATGAAGTTTTCTTTAAATTCAGATTTGATGATGACAAATGGAGTTTGAAAGTCTTAATTATATCAGATATACTACTTTCAGCATTGACAACTTTATGTAATTGTTATTCAACGTTATACATTTATATAAAGTTACCTGACAAAATTATTAAATTTATTTAATAAAAAAGGACTCATTTTTATTATTCCTCTTGTTTGCATATTCCATGTCAATGTTTTGTAATCAGAAGTTCATACATATGTTTAAAATATATGCCAGCATGTTGTTGTAAAAGCGTTAACAGATATGCCTTGATGTGTGCTAATCTATGTATTGTTCTTCTAACCCTATCTCAAGATGGCAAGAAACAGAAGGGTAGGCAGTGTTGTTAGCACTAATACTCACTATTGTTGCAGTGTCAGTTTTATTCCAGCTTTTTGTTCGGTCTTGTATCACTGTTCTAGTTCCACGGAATCTTTATGCACTGTTTGGTCTGTATGGTGACACACAGTTTTTTCCAGCATATGTTTCGCTCTTATTATCCCATTTCTCTGTTTTTGTGCTATTTTCAAGAAAACTGTTGTCTATTCTTTCCTTGCAAATGTGTATGAATGACTTAATTTAACTGATAGTTGTAGACATTATATTCTCTTTTGATATTATTATTCAGTTGTAAAATTCATTTGAAACTTTCTTTTTGAAAGTCTGAGTTGTGTTGTTTAAAACTCTTAAGTATATGTCTGTTTTTTTTAGCAGTAAATCTTACGTGTGTTTTGATATAGCACGTTGTGGTTTGCTTTTATTGGTGTAAACAAAGGATTATAATAGGACAGTGCATTTTATATGACACAGGTTTAAGTTTTCATAAATGTTTGTGTAAAAAAAGGAAAAGAAGGTGAATATCTATCTGAATCTTAAAACAAATGACGCTTCAAATATGTGTGTCTGTGTGTATTTATATGTAGATTTTCACAAAAACTATTCAGTGTACCTTTCAGTTCACTTAATTTCACTACATACAGTTATAACAGGTTAATTAAATAAAAATCAAGTAAGAAAAACAAAAACAAAACCAACCCATTATGAAACAAAAGAATAGACTCGGCTCAAGATAATGGAACTGATCATTGTCCCTGCTGCAAGAATCATAAAAAATAATGTATTTACCAGTAAATGATGCAATATAATTTAAGAAGGTATTTAGTGATCCTAGTCGTACAAAGTCATGTACTGATATACACCCATGTTGCACAGGTACGCCAATGGTGGTAGAACTGATTGGCAAGCAGGTGAAAGTCAACCCAGACATGGCCATCTTCATCACGATGAACCCCGGATACGCGGGCCGCTCCAACCTGCCAGACAACCTGAAGAAGCTGTTCCGTAGCATGGCGATGACGCAGCCGGACAGACAGCTGATTGCCCAGGTGATGCTGTACTCCCAGGGATTCAGGACCGCCGAGAAACTGTCAAACAAGATCGTGCCATTCTTCATGTGAGTACAGGAGCGCTTGTTCATGTCCTTTTTGATTTATTATCAGTAATGATAAGTTTATTTTTTTTAGCTCACCAGAGCATGAAGCACTCAAGGTATACTACTATTGGGATAGCCCTTTGTCAGGCATTTGTTCTCATGTGGCCTGCATTTGCAGTGTGCGTTGTCAACTTTTAGCTAACCACTCTAGATGCCACATTTCTGTTCCGATCTTGATGAAACTTGGTCAGAATGTTTATCTTGACAATAACTAGGCCGAGTATAAATTAAGGTCATGTGCTTCCAAAAACAAGGTCATCGGGTCATATCTTTTAAGCTCTATCCGCCACATTTATAATATATTATTAATATTGCTTTGTATTCTCTAGCCTGTGTGATGAGCAGTTGTCGCCCCAGTCCCACTATGACTTTGGACTGCGTGCCCTCAAGTCTGTGCTGATATCGTCTGGACACGTGAAGAGAGACCGCATTCAGAGGCTGAAGGAAGACCTCAAGGAGAAGGGACAGACAGTCGAGGAGGCCTCCATAGCAGAGAACTTGCCTGAACAAGAGGTAGGGGGACATACTGTGTAGGAATCTACAGCAAATTACTCTGCTGAATGCGTTTTAACATTTAACCACTCAGAAGAGAAGTTAAAATGGCTAATGCAAACAGCATAAAACCAGACCAGCCTGCAAGTAACTCAGTCTGTTCTGGTTTTATGCTGTTTGCTGCTCATCCTTAGAGTTGAAAATGAAGCCTTTAAAACTTAAATCCAGTAAGAAAGGTCTCAAATTGCATTTGATTTTCTCAGGGACTCCAAACACGTCAAAGTTTGTATCTGAGTGCTAAAGGATTAAGTTAGTTGACCATCTGGTTTGTGGGTGAACTTGGATTAGATTGGTTGTAGTTGAAGGGCTATGTGTTGGTTACCCAGTTATCAAGGTCATTCTTGTAAGAATATCTCAAATGGTTGTTAGTTAAACTGTGAAAATTTAAATTGATAGGTTACTGCGTTTCTAAATCTGTGATGCATTAAAAGTCTGCATTGTTTAAGTAAATGGAACAGAAAATGCAAGAAAGTATCATACATATAATTCTTTGAAAATGTTGGTTCGCTAGATCCTGATCCAGAGTGTGATGGAGACAATGGTGCCCAAGCTGGTTGCCGAGGACATCCCGTTGCTACACAGCCTGCTGTCGGACGTGTTCCCAGGGGTCAAGTTCAACGCTGCGGCGATGGAGGGCCTGAGACGGGAGGTGAAGCACGTCTGCCATGAGATGTACCTTGTGTACGGAGAGGGTGACGAGATGGGCACCCTCTGGGTCGAGAAGGTGAGACAGAGGCCCGTATTTACTAACCTATTTTTAGACTGAAGAATAAAGAATACACTTAGAACCAAGAAAAATCCATCAGGAGTTTGAATATACACAGGCTACTGTGGTAATTTATGTCATTAAGAAAATGTTCTACATGAAAAATGATGTAGATAAAGGAGGTTAATTCTAAGTAAGACTTAAAATTAAAACAATTCTAGAAAATGCAAATTTACAGAATATTCTTTATTCTTAAACTTAAGTCTAAGAATATTTTGGTGAATACGAGCTCTAGAACGGAGTAGTTTGGAGCTATGGAGGGTTGGGAGATCGCACAAAAGTGAAAATTGTTGCCATAATGTGAGACATCAGTAGGACATTATTATGCTCCCGGTAGGGTGGCATATAGCAGTTGAACTGTCAGTCAGTCTGTGTGTCCGTCCGAAATCTTATCATTGGTCATAACTTTTGCAATATTGAAGATAGCAACTGGATATTTGGCATGCATGTGTATCTCATGAAGCTGCACATTTTGAGTGGTGAAAGGTCAAGGTCATCCTTCAAGGTCAAAGGCCATTTTTTTTTTTTTTTTTTTTTTTTCAAAGCGGCGCAATAGGGGGCATTGTGTTTCTGACAAACACATCTCTTGTTTTTGTTTATGTGGTGCAGAAAGAGGACTTAAAGGATTATCTTGTACTATCTGTGTATGTAATTATGTCTGACTTATTTGAAAGAAAGGCTTGGTCTGTTATGTAAGAATGAGCAAATTGGCAATTCAGTCGTTCAAGGGTCCAATCTATGTTGAAGGTTATTCATCACATCCAGGACTTTTTTCCCTTCTTTAACAAGGGCCCTATATAGGCCCCTTCCCATAAGAGAATTTTTTTTAAATGATGCAATTATCCCCAAATTTCAAGCTTACTTTGGGATTTGTTTCCCACTTTCTCAGTTTTGTCGATTATTTTTTGCCTACAATGGAAGGCCAGACCCTTTCCTTAAATAAAAAAAAAGCCTTGACATCTGATATGAGTTGTAAGTGTTATGTATTGCAGGTACTACAGCTGTACCAGATCACCCAGCTGCACCATGGACTGATGATGGTGGGCCCCAGTGGCGCAGGCAAGTCCACAGCCTGGCGTGTGCTGCTCAAGGCACTGGAGAGACTGGAGGGAGTTGAAGGGGTCGCTCACGTCATTGACCCCAAGGTATGGCCATAGCTCATGGCTTTGAGTGGCATTATTATCCCCCCCCCCCCCCCCCCCCACNCCCAAAAGGCGGAGGGATATAGAATTGGCTTTGGCCGTCTTGTCTATCACACAATTTTGAAATTAGTGGGGGATATCAATTCAACAAATTTGCTTGTTTAATGTAAATTTGTGCGCTCTACTTGTACTGATAATCATCAAACCACTGGATTTAGATTTCATATTTGCCTTCAGTTCTTCCAGTTATTATTTTGAAAGTTTTATTAATTTTAGAAATTATGGTTGCTGATAGAAATAATTTGAATAACTGATTAAGTAATGATATATTTTACACGTTATATTTAAGTACCAAATTAGGTCATCTGTTAAATGAACAAGTGGATGATGTGTATTCAAATTTAATGACATGTGATTTCCACCATGTATGCACAACACAAATAATACCGGAAATTGAGTTATTGTGGAAAATAATTATATGCTGTTAATACCCTTTATTGTATAAATAATTTATATTTTATTTAATCCTGTAAAGAAGGAAAAGTTCTAAGAACGTCTAATAAATGACAAAAAACTTTAATGTGTCATGGTTGTGCTCTTAAATCAGTGTATGTATTCCCCGTTCCAGTCAATATCCAAGGCCTACCTGTATGGAAGCATGGACCCTAACACACGAGAATGGACTGATGGTCTCTTCACGCACACACTGAGAAAGTGAGTGGATACTGATGTACTGTTGGATTGTTAAACCTCCTTTGTGTGCAGTTTGTAGAATTGGTGTGACCAACATGCTTGTGCAAAAAGTGAAGTTTAAAATTGCATATAACAACATGCTAGTTGTGGTGTCAATACATATTCAAAACACATGCACATGTATACAAAACAAAGTATAAATATTAATTCAATATCATTTGAAAATGTTTAGTCTGTTGGTAAAAAAAGCTTTAATAGTCATGTATGCAATGGACAGAAAAAGAGTCTTTTAAACCTTTTCCCACTCGGAAGCGAAGTGAAAATGGCTAATGCAAGCATCATAAAACAAAAACAGCCTGCGAGTAACTCGCAGTCTGTTCAGGTTTTATGCTGTTTGCTGCTTATCAGTATCTTACGGTTGGAGAAATGAAGCCTTTCAAACTTGAATCTAGTAAGAAAGGTTTCAAAATGAATTTTATTTTCTAAGGGACTACAAATGCGTCAAAATGGGTATCTGAGTGGTAAAAGGGTAAATTACAAACTGTTAGAAGTCATCACAAAATGTTTACAGTCTACATAGTGCTTAAGTGTAACTTTGCCTCCCAGGATCATTGACAATGTGCGTGGAGAGCTGCAGAAGCGCCAGTGGATCATATTTGATGGAGACGTGGACCCCGAGTGGGTGGAGAATCTGAACTCCGTGCTGGATGATAGCAAGCTGCTCACGCTGCCCAATGGAGAACGTCTGGCTATCCCCCCTAATGTGAGCTAGTACTCTCTGTAAATTGTAGAGAATTGATATTGAGTGTTTATTGCGCATTCTGTGTGAATTTCTGCTCTTTGGTTTTTGGATTATGTTAAGCTGTTGGTCGTATTTTTGTGGGAGAAAATTTCGTAAGTGTATAAACTGTTGGGATTTTTTTGCCTAAATTGCAAAAACGCTGTTCGTTTATGCATAAATTAGGCATAATTCTCCAGACAGTTCTTTCATCGATGAAATTCGGAAAGATGCTATTCAATTTGTATAATTACAATGTAACTTGTTTAAAACTGCAATTGTTAAAACTACAAGGACCACAAAAGTATTATTTGCTGGTGTTTGAATCTCCTTTCACTTTCGGTTTCATCTTCATCTAACTGCAAAATGTTAACGATTACGCCAAACAACGAAGGCATGGTAATATCAACAAATGAAAATCAACATAGTGAAGATTCGCATTATACAAAGACTTCATTTGGCCACTTCTTGATGAAAAAGTAGTATGGTCATGAATATTGATGAGTTGATTTGAATACGTAATGGGTTCATGGGGAAATGAAATGCAGGTCATGTGAGCTGATTATCCAATCAGAATGAAAGGTTTATGTGAAGTGAAAAAAGTTTAAATCAACAGTATATTCACATGCTAGAATTTTCATTCATTGTATTTGATAGAGAATAAACGTGAACATTTTTTTTTAATATCACAATGTTAAAAATCATAAATAATTCGAATCAGTTCAAGTATCCCACTCCATGCAGGTACGGATCATGTTCGAGGTGCAGGACCTGAAGTATGCCACGCTGGCCACTGTGAGTCGCTGTGGCATGGTCTGGTTCAGTGAGGATGTACTCTCCATGGAGATGGTGTTCGACAATTTCATCCAGAGATTGCGCAATATCCCCCTGGAGGAGGAGGATATGGAGTCATTCAAGGGAGGCAAACCAGAGGAGGAAGTTGTGTCCCCTAACATGCAGGTATATTAGATTGGATCAGATTGCTTCTATGGATTGGTTAGTATTTTTCTGGAGTTTTGAGGTGTTTGCTATAAAAAAAAGTTTTATTCAGTTTGAATTAAGAGGCTGTCACATATAAAGACAATATTTAGTTTTCTTTGTCAGGCATCGCAGATAAATTATCATAATGTAACCAGTGATCTGCATCAGTGCCCAAGGTAACTGGTATTGCCCTGCCTAGCCTTTTATTTAAAAAAAAATAGATCTCTGCAATTGTATTTATCAATTGTAAAATAAAGATTCATGCATTAAGTAAAGATTCCCTGCTGATTGCTATTTCTCCAGGTGCAAAGGGACTGTGCAGCCCTGCTCAGTCAGCATTTCACGTCGGATGGTCTCGTGAACCGATGCCTGCAGTTTGCGGTGGGTCTCGAGCACATCATGGACTTCACCCAGCTGCGGGCTCTAAACTCCCTGTTCTCCATGCTCAACCAGGGGGTCAGAAACATCCTCACGTACAACGGGAGCCACTCAGACTTCCCAATGTCGGTATGGAGGTTTTTTAATCGGGATTTTGTGCTGAAGATTTTAATTTAAAGCTGTGGAGATTGAAATGTCCCCATAGGCCTTTGATGGTTTTCACTGAAAGACAATACATTTTGTTTCATATTGTTCCTTGAAAACTACAGAGTATCACATCTCAATATTATATACACAGAAGGATTATGGAGAGTTCTGATTTTAAGAAAAGGGCGTAAGGATTTTTATACCCTCCGTTAAGAAGTTAACAGGGATGAACTGGAATCAACATGGATGTCAGTTTGTCCACTGAATTTACATTTAATTGTATTTTAAATTGAAAAGAAAGTGAAAGTCTGATTTAGACAAAATTATATTCATATGAAATTTGTTTATTTTATGTCTTTAGCAAAGCCAGCTGGAGTCGTACATCAGCAAGTTCCTCATACACAGTCTGCTGTGGTCGCTGTCTGGAGATGGGAAACTGAAAGTGAGGGAGGACATGGGCCAGTTCATACGTGGCATCACCACCATACCCCTCCCACCCAAGAACAACATGAGGATCATTGATTATGAGGTACATTATGATTGATATTCCACTGCAGGGAGGGGGTAGATTAAAGCCATTCTGTTGGTTTTTTTGGTTGGTCGAACAGTCTGCATAAACTTATAAACTGTTATTTATTATCTTATTTTATGGACTTTTTCATTTTAGGAAGTCTCTTTTAAATGAAAATCCACTTTAAGCAGAAATTGGTTAATCTGCAACAACACTAAAATCACATACATTAAGCCCAGTGTTCCCTGAAGAAGACTCATTTGCTTATTTCCATTCAGGTTCTCATCACTGGAGAATGGGCGCCCTGGCAGAACAAGGTGCCCCAGGTGGAAGTTGAGACCCACAAGGTCGCCTCCCCTGACGTGGTCATTCCCACAATTGACACGGTTCGACACGAGAGCCTCTTGTTCACGTGGTTGGCCGAACACAAGCCCCTTGTGCTATGTGGACCACCAGGGTCCGGCAAGACTATGACACTGTTCAGTGCACTCAGGTCGTTGCCTGACATGGAGGTGATTGGGTTTTATACCATTTATTCCTTTAAACATGTAGTATGTTTTCTTGTTTATTATTGGGTGTTTAATTGGACTTTGCGTGAAGAGAGTGGCTTTTGAAGTCCAAGTAACTGAACAGATCCGACATTTCACTAACGATTCGAATTTCTGTGATAGTATTGGTGTAACAAATGTGGTGTCTGCTTTGTTATTGGAAGGTTTTGACTTAGATTCCTACTCAGGGTCATTTGAACAATTGAATCTAGTATGTTTCTAACAAAGAAACAGACACTGTACATTTAATGTAATGGTAAAATAAGTAGCTCAAAACTAATAGTTAAGTTGATGGTGATTTTGTTAATGGACACGTAGTTGAAAATTGTCAAATACTTGAATGTTATATCAAATTGATCTTTTGCATTTTCCTAATATAACACCAAATTACCAGGGCTATTTCAAACCTGATGTTTTCTGCGGCAGGTTGTTGGCCTGAACTTCTCAAGTGCCACCACCCCTGAGCTGCTCTTGAAGACGTTTGACCACTACTGCGAATACAGACGTACTCCCAACGGCGTAGTGCTATCCCCAGTACAGCTCAACAAGTGGCTCGTACTCTTCTGTGACGAGATCAACCTGCCCAATATGGACAAATATGGTAAGAATCTGGATATGTATTACGCTTGTATGTATGCATGTACTGAAGGATTTTGAAGTGATATCAGGGTTAACATAAGACGGATTGTTGCATGTGCAATTCCACTTGGCTAACACTAAGGTCTCCATACCAGTTAAAAGACAACACTTATCGTCAGAAATATGTATCATTGTTAAAGCAGTGTATGGTGGTATTTATAAGCTTTAATCATAGCTCTAGTTTAAGCATTCTTATAAATGAGCTTCACTATGGAAAAACAGGGCTTCAGCATGTGAATCAAGTGTCGTCCCAGATTAGCACAGATTGCACAGGCTAATCAGGGACAACACTTTCTGCTTTTACGGTATTTTTCGTTAAAAGGAAATCTCTACTGAGTAAAAATCCAGTTTAGGCGGAAAGTGTCGTCCCTGATTAGCCTGTGCGGACTGCGGACAGGGATGACACTACGCGTATGCATTAAACCCTGTTTTCCCAAAGCAAGGCTACATTATCCTTATGTTACCCTTTGCAACCACTTTTAGGCACCCAGCGTGTGATCTCGTTCCTGCGACAGATGCTCGAGTATGGTGGCTTCTATCGCACTGCCGACCAGACGTGGGTGAAGTTTGAGAGGATACAGTTTGTGGGTGCCTGCAATCCTCCAACCGACCCTGGCAGAAAGCCTCTCACACACAGGTACGCAATACATCTACTAGATTTTATTGATTTGTGGCTTTTGTTAAGATAAGAAAATATTTATTTCACAACTTACAAAATCGCAATGAGAATTTAAGATGGGATGAATATTCAATATTTGATGTCTGTAAATAACAAGTAAAAATATTTCAATACACTTACATTGGAGACTCTGGATGACTGTGGGTATATGTTCATAAGAACACATTTTTGAACTTTGTTTAGCTTAAACTTTGATGGCTCAAAAAGTTTTCTTTCTATCCCCGTGATTTTGGGCCATCAGGAGACAGGTTTACATATATGTTCGACTGTACTTGTAAGTTTGACTGTACATTCAAGTGTAAAGACTGTGCATTTAAGTTGTACTGTACTAAAAGTTCAAATTAAGACATGTCTAGCATAAACTAAGTTATATTGTTCCTAATACACTGCCAATTATGTGTAAATATAATCCCTAGGAGAGAAACTCTTTCAAAATTATTTCTTCCGTTTCAATTCTTTTCTGATATCTATTGTATTGTGTATTTTGATATATTGTACTTTCCAAATGAAATAAATATGTTTAAACTAAATGAAAACACTTGGACATGGATTGCCTCTCGCAGGTTCCTGCGCCACGTTCCTGTGGTCTACGTTGACTACCCAGGGCCTATCTCCCTCACCCAGATCTACGGCACCTTCAACAGGGCCATGCTGAGGCTCGTACCCAGCCTCAAACCGTATGCAGAACCCCTCACCAGCGCCATGGTGGAGTTCTATCTCATGTCACAGGTAGGATTGAATTGTGGTCACTTGTTCAACTCGTATGATGCGTTTGAATCTGCTAAGGTTTAACGTATTTAGGCACATTTTTTGTTATTTCTATGATAACCTAGAACCAACATTAATCATACCATGAATTTTAGCTTCTTGATTCTTTGCAAAGTTAACTTGCCATTTGAAAGATATTTTACAGAAGATGGTATTGTTTGTTTTGTTTCAAGTATGTTCTTAAGTCTCATTATCCTGATATCACAGATTTTATACAATCCTTATGATCTCAAATAACCATAGTTTCATGGGCATTGTACACAATAAATGCAAGACAATGGATATTTAACATTTAAGCAATGTTTGACAGTTTTCTAGAAAAAATTACACTATTTGTCTCTGCAGGAGCGTTTCACGCAGGACATGCAGCCCCACTATGTCTACAGCCCCCGTGAGATGACCCGCTGGGTGCGTGGCATATGTGAGGCCCTGCGGCCCCTCGACAGCCTCTCTGTGGAGGGATTGGTCAGAATCTGGGCCCATGAAGCTCTGAGGCTCTTCCAAGACAGGTAATGTTGCATTGAATTTGTGTTAGAAGGCAGCTAGACAATGCTTGCAGATAATGTGTGAATACAAAAAATAATGTATTATTGTTTTTCTTTCAGCAATATAAGCAATGAAAAGCAAGAACAGACAAGTGCTTTTTCATGTATTTATTGTAATAGGTGTATTGTTACATTTTGCTAAATATTTGCTCTTTAAAATAAAGGAATGTTGGAAAAGTTTGTTACTAGTGTTAAATGTATCATATCCAGAGTTTCAATACATGCCCTACAATAACAAAATTTACAGGATTTCTTGCATGATTTCTATGTTTCAGTGCCTTTTTCTGGGAAAACAGCTTCACAGGCTAAGGGACAGCACTTTCTGCTTATATGGTATTTTTCGTTTAAAGGAAGTCTTTTGTTAGCAAAAATATAGTTAAGTTGGAAAGTGTTGTCTCAGATTAGCCTGTATGACTTTTTATGCACATTCATTAATTCTCTCTGCAGACTAATAGAAGACGAGGAGCGGCAGTGGACGGACGAGCACGTGGACATGGTGGCCCTGAAACACTTCCCGAGCATCAACAAACACGAGGCCATTGGTCGGCCCATCCTGTACTCCAACTGGCTCTCCAAGGACTATAGTCCCGTCGATAGGGAGGTGCTGAGAGAGTACACAAAGGCCAGGTTAAAGGTACGGGCGATTTAGGGCTTTATATATTGTTGTAGTTTTTTTTGTGATAAGAAGTGTATTTGTATTGCATGTTTGGTGGCATTGTTTGTCTTAACACTATTAAAAGATTTCTCAGCAGTTTACATTTACCAGAGTAAATTAACAAGTTGCAAAAAAAAACACAAAAGTGAATGATTTGTCACCTTTGTATACTAGTTGTATCCTTTAATTCTTCAGCATGATTGTCGAACATAACTTTGATAATATTTGCTGTTTTGTAACAACATTATCATAACTGCTGCCCACTGGCAGGTGTTCTATGAAGAGGAGCTGGATGTTCCCCTGGTGCTGTTTGACGAGGTACTGGACCACGTTCTTCGTATCGACCGAATCTTCCGGCAGCCCCAAGGTCACGTGCTGCTGATCGGGGTCAGCGGGGCAGGGAAGACAACTCTTTCGAGGTTCGTGGCCTGGATGAACGGGCTCTCGGTGTACCAGATCAAGGTGCATAACAAGTACACTGCATTCGACTTTGATGAGGATCTGAGGACCGTGCTGCGGCGATCTGGCTGCAAAGTAAGACACATGACTAGCTGCGCTAACTTCTGTGTTTATACATTTCGTTTATGATTTACTGTTCTAACAAAAACTGTTTTTCATCACAAATAAATCCTAATTGAAAGTCCTGTTAAAGCAATAATATGTTTCTGTAATTTGGCGAACAATGTTTGCTGTTAATGCATTTTAAGTATTTCACGAGTTTGATCCCCACAGTGGGAGTGATCTTTAAATCTCCCCCAAAGAAACCAAGTACTGGCTTTAGTCCCAGGAAACAGACTCAAGAGCGTTTCAAATAAACCTTAGGCTTTCCATTCAATCGAGCTTAAATATATAGGTTTCAACTAAATAAACACATTTTTGCAACACAAGAAGCGTTGTAACTGTCAACATTGCATGCTCGCTTCAGGGAGAGAAGATTGCGTTCATCATGGATGAATCCAACGTACTGGACTCGAGTTTCTTGGAGCGAATGAACACCCTGCTGGCCAACGGGGAGGTGCCGGGTCTGTTTGAAGGGGACGAGTACACGACCCTGATGACCCAGTGCAAGGAAGGGGCCACTAGAGAGGGATCCATGCTGGACTCTTCTGAGGAACTGTACAAGTGGTTCACACAACAGGTATGAACACGCGTTTATTTAATCCAGAAAGATTGCACTTATAGATTGCAATGTTTAGTTCCCCACAAAGTGTATTTATTGGACTATTGTAAAGTATTAATATTTGTTTTTGATATACAGTACATTAATTTTTTATAAGCAAATACCTTTTTTCATTTTTTTTACTATACTTTTTAATGCAGAAAATAACAAGTGATGTCTTTCTCATTTTTTGAATTTTTTAAAAGTTATTTGCTTTGAAGAATTTATTGTATTTAGCTGTCCTAAAAGGAGTCAGAATAAAAAAATATGCAATTGCTTTGTTATGTAGCATTCAAATAATGTACCAGTAATCCATTTATAAAAGCTAACTTGAAAAGGCTGCAAGCAAAATACATAAGATAAAGTGTGATTTACAAAATACAACAAAAAAGTGTGTTTTACAAATAAAACTTTATATTTATTCACAAAATTATCCTTATATTGAAATATCATATCAGGTGATGAGGAACCTGCACGTGGTGTTTACCATGAACCCATCCTCCGAGGGACTCAAGGACAGGGCCTCCACCTCTCCTGCCCTCTTCAACAGGTGGGCAATAACAGCATGCTCTTCAGCTTATTTAACCCTTTAAGCGCTGGAACCGAATTTTGAAGGCCTTTGCAAACAGTTTGGATCCAGATGAGACGCCACAGAACGTGGCGTCTCATCAGGATCCAAACTGTTTGCTATTCTGATAGCATTCTTTGAAAAAAAGTGAAGAAAATGATGATTTAATAAATTCAGCAGACAACATTTTAGCAGACGACAAATTTCCCAGCATGCAAAGGGTTAACACAAACATTTGAGCCTAGCTCTTTGAAAAGGGGGTTTAATGCATTTGTGTAAAGTGTCATCCCAGATTAGCCTGTGCAGTCCATACAGGCTAATCAGGGATGACACTTTCCGCTTAAACTCCACAGGCTTATCTGGGACGACACTTTAAGCACATGCATTATACCCCCTTTTTCCAGAGTGCACCTCATTTACTAGATACATAATTATATTCCTGTATGACATCTTATGCTAAATACTTATCTTATTAACGATTTTTAATGTGATTTCAAAGGATTCTTTTTTGAGGGTTAAGTCTATTAACCACTAATGGAATTGTTCGAATGTTTTTGTAAGACCGGTCTCTTAAGTTAATTAATTCCTAGCTTTCTGACAGGCTAAACACATTGTATACAAAATCATATTATAAATAGAGACTTGTCAAAACATCAAATGGCATTCAGTTAGACAAATTTTGAATATGGTAAATTATTGAAGCCTAAATTATGTCACTTTAATTTTATTATACATTTGTCTGAGCTTAACTTACATGAACAAATAATTCTCGATCAAGGAAAACGGGGCTTAATGCATGTGAGTAAAGTGTTGTCCCAAATTAGCTGGTACAATCCTCACAGGCTTATCAGGAACGACACTTTCCACCTAGACTAGATTTTCCTTTAGAAGAGATTTTCTTGAAACGAAAACAACAATAAAAGCGGAAAGTGTCGTCCCAGATTAGCCTGTGCGAACTGCACAGGCTAATCTGGGACGACGCTTTACGCACATACATTAAACCCCCTTTTCCCAGAGCGAGGCTCATGTTTATTACCTTCATCAGGTGTGTACTGAACTGGCTCGGAGACTGGAGCACAGGTGCCCTGTACCAGGTGGGCAAGGAGTTCACCAACAAGGTGGACCTAGAGAAAGGACAGGTGAGTTAGACAGCTAAAGCCAATTGTATAAATCTGGATAACTCCTATACAGTGGATAATTTTTTTTTTTATCTTCTATTTTAGAATATCGTTTTTGGTAAGCAATTGTATAAAAAAATAGATATCCGAAAGAGCAGGGTTTAGTTTTGGAAAGATTGTACCAAGGTATTTGACCTTGGTTATCTTTATCCGAAAATGGTTATCTTTTAGATTGGCTAAAGTTATCCATATTTATACAATTGGCTAGTGATGGTTGGGAGAGACCTGAAATAAAGAGTCGTGTTAACATTTCTTTAAATAGTATGCCATACTGTATATTGTAAGTTTTGCTGGTCTCAATTCATACTACGTCCATTTATGTTCATAAGCATGGCACTTAGTGCTAGTTAAGATTTTGAACACAGGAAAAAGTAACTATAACTTATCACCATGATAAGACTGAAATACTGTTGAACAAAACAACAAAAATCCAACTAAACAATCAAAAAAATAATCAAAGTTAATAAAGTACCATTTACCCTTGCAGTATGTGGCCCCAGCTTCATTCCCAGTAGCCTACCCCAGCCTGCCGCTGCCCCCAGGGCACAGGGACGCGGTGATCAACGCCTTCGTGTTTGTCCATCTCTCCCTGCACCAGGCAAACTCCAGGCTGCAGAAACGTGGGGGCCGCACCATGGCCATCACACCCAGACACTACCTGGACTTCATCAACCACTTTGTATGTGTTATACAAGCCTTTTATACATCCTTAAGAAAATATTCAATGATGAATTCAGGTGCAGTAAAACTGTGATAACTCGAGATAGCACGGGACTGACCTCGATGCTCGAGTAATCACAGGTTTCGAGTAATCCATGGTATTATTTGTTTTCACTGTTTCGGTTGGTGATGCTTAACTTCTGACCGCAAACGCTTTATGTACATGTTAGACGGTGCTTGGAAAAGAAAAGGCTTTGTAAAAATCGCTAAAGGTTACAGTTTACTAAACTAAACAATAAGAATGTTCGTTCATTCATTTAATTTAATCAACATACACACATAACACATATATAATCAAAAATATTCAAACAATATTCAATGAACATGTAGCATATTTAAAATAGCACACAAGGTAATTTGACAATTTGTAAGACTATTTTCGTTCTGTGTTGCCATGATGCAGCGCAAATGACAAGAATGAATTCAGTTAAGAGATTCCGATGTATTATCTGCTACGCTCTCTTTTATACCATACATTTTATCATAATTATTGATTGCTGGTAATTATTTAATTATCATTAAAACTGTGTAGCTTTTATCTGCATCTCAAAAGATGACAATTTGCAGTGTTTCTCAAATTGCGACTAACTTCACACCTAATCAAGCGTTTTTATGTCTGCTTGATTGCGCTGTTTTCACAACTCGAATATTTTTAGCACCGACCAGACAGGAAAGTGTCTTCAAATAATTGCCAGTTAATTAGGTGTGAAATGCCTTTCAGGGACCAGCACAAATCTTTGAGTTATCAAAAATCGCATGTTTGAGTTATTGCGGGTATTTCTATATAGAAATTAAAGGAAAATGTTAGGGACTTCCTTTAATGCTCGAGTAATCGCCAGTTTTTGAGAAATCCCCAGCTCAAGTTATTGCAATTCTACTGTATATATAAATATATATATTAACTGGAGCCGACAGACTATTGGCCCATAAAAGATTGTGCTAGGCCCTTAGCTTTTTTGATAAAAATATCCCTTGTCCTCTATGCAAGAAGTAGAGAAAGGACAAGGGTTTGCAACTGTTGTCAAAATGCTATCTGAAAAAACTCTGAATCATTTTTATTGATATAAACACAATTTTTGCTTAATAGGTTAAGCTGAACTATTGCTCATAAAATAATACATTTTTGCGTTAAGTTACACAAAATATGAATGAGTACGTGTGTCGCCCATGTGTTAGGCCAAGCTGTACCAGGAGAAGCGGTCAGACCTAGAGGAGCAGCAGCTGCATCTGAACATCGGTCTGCAGAAGATCCACGACACCGTGAAACAGGTCGGGGAACTACAGAAGTCTCTGTCAGTGAAACGCATAGAGCTGGAGGAGAAAAACAATGCTGCCAATTCTAAACTAAAGCAAATGGTGAGCTGTGTGTTTGATAACGGCTGAAATGTTTTGTTGTTTTTTTTTATTGCATTGGCCGTGATTGAATAAATCACAATTGTGCAATGGATTAATGCAGATGTAACTATGATGATAGCCATGTAAACAGTGTTTTATGAAATTGTTTACCTTACACATGCCCGTTTTATGCAATCCCAGTTTCATTAAATTGTGTACCACCTGAACCCTTTCCCACTCAGAAGAAAAGTTCAAATGGCTATATGCAAACAGCATAATACAAGAACAGCCTGCGAGTGACTCCCAGTCTGTTCAGGTTTTATGCAGTTTGCGGGTCATCAGTATCTTAGTTTTGGAACTGAAGGCTTTAAAACTTGAATCTAGTAAGAAAGGTCTTAAATTTTATTTGATTTTCTAACGGACTACAAACACATTCAAATGCATATCTAAGCGGCAAAAAGTTAAATAGAAATGAGCCCTGCTGTGAAAAGGGGGTTTAATGCATGTGTGAAAAGTGTTGTCCCAGATTTGCCTGTGCAGTGCTAACCAGTGACAACACTTTCCACCCTAAGCCAGATTTTCCTTTATAATATTCCAATATTCCTTTAAAAGAAAAATACGATAAAAGCGGAAAGTGTCGTCCCTGATTAGCTTGTGAAGACTGCACAGGCTAATCTGGGACGACACTACACAACTGCATTAAACCTCCTTTTCTCAGAACACATCTCAAATGTTTTACTAAATAATTTTCCCGGGTGAAAGACTAGCAGGAAGGTCTTAAATTTAATTTGATTTTCTAAGGGACTACAAAAGCGTCCAAATGCCTGTCTAAGCGGCAAAGGCTTAATTACGCATGTTTAACATCATGGTTTCTCCAGGTGAAAGACCAGCAGGAGGCAGAGAGGAAGAAGGTGATGAGCCAGGAGATACAGCAGGCTATCGCTGAGCAGACCCTGGTCATACAGGACAAACAGGTGTTTGTGAAGGAGGACCTGGACAAGGTGGAGCCTGCCGTCATAGAGGCACAGCAAGGTGAGTACTATTGTTGCAGGATTCTGATTTTAGTTTTCACTTATTTCTGTAACAATGGCAACCACAATTTTTGTCTAATGAATAAACTGAAAAAATGAAAGATATTATTATTCCCCATATGGCTCTCTATCCAGAAGGAGTGCACCTTTCAGCCACGTTCTAGAAAAACTGGGCTTAATGCATGTGTGTAAAGTGTCGTCCCAGATTAGCCTGTGTGGTTTGCACAGGTTAATCAGGAATGACACTTTTTTCGTTTTTATGGAATTTTGCGTTTTACAGAAGTCTCTTTTAAAGGAAAAACCAGTTTTTGCGCAAAGTGTTGTCCCTGTTTAGCCTGTGCGGACTGCACAGGCTAATCTGGGACGACGCTTAAGGCACATGCATTTAGCCCAATATTCTCAGAACAAGGCTCCTTATATAGCTTGGAAGTTGTATGAATATCTTGTAGAAGTGTTTCGGTAAAAGAGGTTTTGATAGATGTGAAATATGTCAAATAGCAGCTTTTAATGGATTATAAAGATCTCAGACCAAAACATAATGTATATGTGTCGTGTTCTGAGAAAACTGGGCATAATGCTTGTGCGTAAATTGTCATCCCAGATTAGCCTGTGCAGTCCGCACAGGCTAATCAGGGACGAAAATTTCTGCTTTTATGGAATTTTTCTTTTAAATGATGTCTCTTCTTAGGGAAAATCCAATTTAGGCGGAAAGTGTCGTCCCTGTTTAGCCTGTGCGGACTGCACAGGCTAATCTGGGACGGCACTTTACGCACATGCATTATGCCCAGTTTTCTCAGAACACGACTCATATACATTGCAAGATAGAAATGTAGAGCAAGTTGAATGTAAAGAGAAACAACTTTTTTTACCCACAGGTAAAAGTAGAACATTGAAAAACTTTTTGAATACGATTTATTTTGGGGACATTGAATAATATTTAAATCATCATTTGTGAGGCACAACAACGACGTTATTTTGATATCTCAGCCAAATATAATGCCAACTTCCTTTTAAGTAAGAAATGTCCTGCTGAGTTATTTTAACCCTTTCAGTGCGGGAACCGAATTTTGAAGGCCTTTGCAAACAGTTTGGATCCAGATGAGACGCCACAGAACGTGGCGTCTCATCAGGATCCAAACTGTTTGCTATTCTGATAGTATTCTTTGAAAAAAAATCAAAGAAAATGCTAATTTTAGAAATTCAGCAGACGACATTTTAGCAGACGACAAATTTCCCAGCATGCAAAGGGTTAAGAGTAAGACAATTATATAGTATGTAGTAGGTCATTTATATACATGTGCTGTGAACTGATGTTAGTTACTTGCCCATAAACCCTGATAAATTATTTATGGCAAAGTGTAAATCTGCTATAAAATGTATTAGACATAAGTTTGTTTTTATTTCCTGCATTTTGTATTTACAAAAAGAAAAAGAATATTCTGGCATATTAAAAATGCAGTCATATCATGCCTTAAATATATTGCCTTTGATCTTTTAAGTTTTGCATTTGCTGGATTTTGTTAATGAATTATTCTAATTTTGTATTGCTAAATTATTTTATATGTATGATCACAAAAAATCTTACAAAGATACCCCGATATATTCTGATGAAAATAGCATGATTACACGAAAGATGAAAGTATCTTTGGCAAGATGGGAAAAGTGTGCAAATTTGTTGTGACATTTTTGTACCCTTTGTTTGCTTGATCTTTGCATCTTGAGTTCTGCTTGAAATTCGGTTTAGGAAAGTCTTGCTTTTGTGGGAATTAAATGTACACAATCAGATTGCTTTACATAATTTATTGACTTCACGCTTCATGCTTTGCTAACCACACAAAACATACAGATCTTTAATGGAAAAAAAAACGACAACAGCATTTCCTTGATAGATTGCTAGATTCCTTATTTTGGCACATCCTAAGATCCACTGAATATTATTTACTTGTCTGCCCTCTTGTGTCTTCGGTGTCTTTGGTTGCAACTTGAACTTCTGTTAAAATAAGGATATGAATTACCGTTATTTGAACATCTTATTTTTGTCATTCATCATCTCCTAATAAAATGTTTTTTGTAGGTGCTGTCTAAAAACACCTACTTTACTTTTTTCTTTGTTTCATCTGTTATTAAAATCATATTCAACAAACACATACCCATACTCCTGGAATGTAGTTATTTATAACAATGGACAAACTCATAGCTTTAAATGGTGGACATGTATTCTTAATTTAAATATGTAACAGTTACATTGTGCAACTTTCCAGCTACCATTCTCCATGCATTAACTTCACTCGAACATTTGTTATATTAATATGTAATAATGTGGTATTGGAAGGTTATAAAACTGTTATATAAATATGTACACTCATACTGAAACAGTGAATGCTTTTTCAAAATTATTGAAAAAACAAGCAAACTTATATTTTGGTCATGGTAACAAATGTTTCAATATCACATTGCATCATAAAACCTTTTAAGTCAGCATCAATTGTGATAATTAAATATAGTTATGCATATCTGTATATAGTTTTCTGGGGAAAGGTAATGTGCACTGAACAATGAAGCAGAATTCAAAACTGACTATAATTGAGATAAAGACTAATGCTTTTGAATATTAAGTCGTCAAACTAAATATTGGGGGGTTATCAAGACAAAATATATTGGAATATATTTATATTTGTAGCTTAAAATTAAAAGCTACACGAATCCTTCATTTCCCAGTGCACACTGCCTGTTTTTGTTTTCCACATGTAACCAACGCATGCTCTGGTTTACCTGTTGTTTATTTGCACATTCTTCCCTCTACCCCGCCCGCCACACACAGCCGTGAAATCCATAAAGAAACAGCATCTCGCTGAGATCCGAGCCATGCCCAAACCCCCGGACCGCGTGCAGCTCTCCCTTGAAGCTATTTGCCTGATGCTAGGCCAGCAGGAGACTGATTGGAAGGCTATTAGATCCATTATCATGAGCGATAACTTCATACCCAGTATAATCAATTTTAGGACTGACGATATGACGTAAGTTTTGTGATTTTTGATATTATTAGATTTTATATTTGTGTGCACTTGGAGAGAGATCTGTAGCTGTATTTCAAAAAGGTTTTTAATGATCTTCATGACTAATTTTAATTTTTACTAACTATTTTATTAAAAGTTTTTTTTTGTGTGTTCAGATTTTGCATAAGAACCCTTTGAAATATGAAGCTATGATCTTTCTCCTATGCGGGCACCTAAGCCTAGATATATCATTTAGTATCATGTTGCACGCATTCTTGGATTTTAGCCGTACAATCTATCAAAAAGAAGGACCTGGTGGAGATACGATCAATGGCCAACCCACCGCAAGCCGTGAAGAACACTTTGGAGGCCATTTGTCTGTTACTGGGGGAGAACTCCAGTGACTGGAAGTCCATCCGTGGCATTATTGTTAAGGATGACTTCATTAGTAAAATTGTGGCCCTTAGAACTGACGATATTGCGTAAGTTCTGCATGGGTGAATGGCAGTGATGTTGAAAGGTCCCCTCCAATGTTCAGTTACCCCTTCAGTTATAACAATATTTGTATTTCTAATATGTATTTATTCATTTTTAAATTTTATAATTCTGTATGATCATTTACTTTAATTCTTATATTCATACCCACCTTTCTTTGACAGTTGACTAATTTTGAGCTTCTATACATGTATATACTTCCAATATTATCTGTGTTATGGAATCATGCAGTTCTGTGTAACCATACAGTACTTTATTTTTTATGCCCCCCGGTAGGGTTTCATATAGCAGTTGGATTGTCCCTCCGTCTGTCTGTCCGAATTTTGTTTCTGAACTTTTTTCCTTTACGCTTTGAGATATTTACCTGATTTTATATATGTGAGTCTACCTGCATGAGTAACAGATGAAGTTCAAGTTGTGTTCCGGTTCATTGATTTTTGCGAAGTTATTGGCCTCAGACTTATAAACTGTCTCTACAATAACAGTTTTCCTGACATTTTGCTTAACCTTTGCAGATATTTACCTGATTTGTGGTGTGTGAGTCTATCTAAATGACAGATCAAGTTTGAGTTTCTTTCCAGTCCATAGTTTTTCTTACGAAATAACGGGCCTTGGACTATTTCTTTAAAATTATACTTTTTCAGAATTTGTTTCCTTAAAGCTTTCAGATACAGACCTTATTTTTGGTGTGCAAGTCTTCCCGCATGACTTTCAGATCAAGATAGTTTTTTTTACGTATGTGAAGTTTTGAGACAAACGTGGAATGAGGGGGCTTCTGTGCCCTATGGACACATATCTTATTTTAAAGACTTTCCCTGCAGAATATCTATTATTAAGCAGTTTATAATTATGCATAAATCTGGAACTACCCAGTATAACTCTGTTGTGTTTTGTGGTACATTTTATACTGATATTTATACAGGGTGTGCCTTAATTTCAGGGACAATTTAACAACCTTTTCAGGCTATGAAAACACAACTACAATAATGAATTAAATATATGTTATTTGAATAACATGTCTTTTATATGTCATTACATTTTTTTCTGAATTATAATATTTTATTAACAAAACAAAACATAACAATACAAAATTTATCTTATACATGTATAGTCAATTTTAGCATGGAGTATTTCAGTAAATTCTGGCTTTCATTGCCTTTGATTATTGAATTTCGACTTTTTATAAGTACATATTTCTAACTCAGTTTTACGCGCATTGAGTCAAAAAACAATTATTTAAATCTGATAATCACAAATGAGTGCCTACGAGTCATTTTCGACTGTGCACTTCAAACGTCAAGTGAGAGCCCTGCTAAATTCTGTTGATCCAGTTAAACTGTTAAGACATCAATATTCCATCTCTCCCATCCTTGCAGTGATGACATCCGAGGTAAGATGAAGCAGAAGTATCTCAGCAATCCAGACTTTACTTATGACAAGGTCAACAGGGCTAGTTTGGCGTGCGGACCCATGGTCAAATGGGCCATTGCTCAGGTAAGACAAAGGTGTAAGTGTGTTTCTGGCAACATAGACACAAACTTTTGAATGGTAACAAGTATAAAATGAATATCCAGTTAATTGTCCTACATACAAATGCCATGGACATGATGAAGAGCATAGAACCACTGCACAATGAATTGTGGACTCGGGGAAAGAGTCGGGCCAATTACCACAAGCTGCAAAAAACACACATCCCTTTTCAATTATAACGTAGTGGATATGGTGTCTGCCTAGTGACCGGGAGGTCACGGTTTCGATCCCCACTGTGGGAGCGTTCTTTTGATCGCCCCCAAAGACACCAAGAACTGGTTCTTAGTCTCAGAAAACGGACTCGAGAGCGTTTCAATAAGCCTTAGGATTTAAATGTAATTGAGCTGGAAATAAATATGTTTAAACAAATTATTACAAGTATAAAAGGCATATTTCATGTATGTCCATAGATCAACTATGCAGACATGCTGAATCGCGTGGAGCCACTGCGCAATGAGCTCCGGGACCTCGAGAGTCAGGCCAACGACAACAAGCTGAAGGGAGATGAGGTGATGAAGCTGATAGCGGACCTCGAGCGCAGCATCGCCAAGTACAAGGAGGAGTACGCGCTGCTCATCAGCCAGGCCCAGGCCATCAAGGCTGACCTCTCCGCTGTGGAAATGAAGGTACGCTGGGGTGTTGAAGGGGTGTAATTTCTCCTCCTGTCAGCTGATTTCCTTCTTTTCAATGTCAAATAATTTTACTAATAGTTATTAACTTTATTGGATCTACATACAAATGAAGAGTTGAGTTGAAACCTGTGAGGGTGGTAGGGCATTTTCCTCCCTTGAGGTGCTTCTTAAATCACACCCTTGTTTTGGGAGTGACAATTGATCATACATGCAAAAGTTCATCATGTGGAGCTGGCATGACAGCCTTAACTCTGATTCATGTAATTTAGTCTCCAGTGACTGGCCCAAGTATGAGCACTTATTGAGAATTGTTTAGGACAGTTCGCATTACAAATCTACAAATCAGGGCTTTAAGATCGCCGTGGCGTAGTGGATATGGTGTCCGCCTAGCGATCGGGAGATCATGGGTTCGAACCCCACTGGGAGCGTTCCTTTCATCTCCCCCAAAGACACCAAGTACTGGTTCTAGTCCCAGGAAACGGACTCGAGAGTGTTTATATAAGCCTACGGCTTTCGATGCAATCGAGCTAAAAATAAATAGGTTTAAACTAAATTACAAATCTATTCAAAATGGTAGTGTTCACATGAACATATATTTATAAACTAACCTGTGTATTGCTTGTGTAGGTTGAGCGCAGTGTTGCCCTGCTGAACTCGCTGGGTGGTGAGAAGGGTCGCTGGGAGGCGGGCAGTGTCACATTCAAGAATCAAATGGCCACCATCATCGGGGACGTGCTGCTCTCCTCTGCCTTCATGGCGTATGCTGGTAGGCATCAGATTTGGTGTTGAGGATATACATATGTGCCGCGCTCTGATAGAACGGGGCTATATTCATCTGCGTAAAGTGTCATTTTAGATAAGCGTCTACAGTCTGCACAGGCTTATCAGGAACAATTCTGCTTTTATGGAAAGTTTTCGTTTTAAGAAAGTCTTAATGAAAATTGTTTGCAGACTGCACAGGCTAATCTTGGATGACACTTTATGCACATGTATTAAACCCTGTTTTCATAGAGCCAGGCTCATAATACAGTCTTAATATAACAACCGTTACCTATTCCTCCCAACACAGTTTCTATTAAAGATGACCCAATGACTATTGCTAGTTGTCCCATTTATTTCCCCATTAATTTTCAACATTTCATCACTTTAGCATTCAATAAACATTGTTTCCCCAGTGATCTACACATTTAGATTGTTGAACATATCTGACAAAGCGGTATGGGGCTATAAGTATGGTTATTTTTTCTGTTATCAGTCTTGAAAAAAAAATGATCTAAACCAAAAGCAATAACTATGCTCTTTGTAATCTTTCAAAACGAATGTTTGTTGGTCTGCAGGTTACTTTGATCAGAAGATGCGTCGCAATCTGTTCACTGTGTGGTCCACCCATCTACAGAAGGCCAATGTGCAGTTCCGTGCAGACCTGGCCAGGACTGAGGTAAACCTTCAACTACTTGTATTGCATTCATGTCTTGATTTATAATTATATGCAGGGATGGAAACTAACTTTTTACTATTGGTTGACCGCACGGGCATCCATCTTTCGTATTTTGGTTGCCCAGCTTAAGAGTAACGAGCCCAGAAATATGAACATGTCGTGTCATGTGTATCTAATACATTCTTTAAATAAAATGATAGATAATTAAATAATATTGCTGACATGACACATGCACTTTCAATGCATAATGTATTATTATGAGCCTAAATTGAATCATTTCCTATGCATAAATAATAAATATTATTTAACTCATTATTGATCCAGGGTCGCCATTTTTATTCAATTTTTATTGCACTGAATTGTTTGAAGCTTAAAAAAAGTAAGTTGCCCTGCTGGACTACCAACTTTTGAAATTGAGTTGCCCAGGCCAAAATCTACTTGCCCCGGGCTCACGGGCAACCACTAATTTCCAACCCTGATATGTAATTTTTTATTTGATTCAGTGTGGTTTGATTGTGAAAGCAATGAAAGCACTCTTGTTCTGAATAAATAAACATGTAAACCAATACAAGCAACATATTTAAAACATAAAAATCTTAAACTAATTGTTTGATTTAAAGATGCAAACTCTTGAATCTTAACATTATCATCCCCTGAAATAAAACCATCTGTTAAATAAAACTACTATATATTAGATGATGATGTGCAAACAGAATTGTCTAATAACTTGTGGACAACCCTTTCTGAATATGTGACTTCCAAATTTATGGTCATTCGTATGAGCATCATTCTGGGAAAACGAGGCTTAACGCATGTGCGTAAAGTGTCATCCCAGATTTGCCTATGAAGTCTGCACAGGCTTATCATGGACAACATTTTCAGCTTTTATTGTGTTTTTTTAGTTTGAAGGAAGCCCCTTCTTTGCAAAGATCTATTTTAGGTGGAAAGTGTCTTCCCTGATAAGCCTGTGCGGACTTTTTTTCCCAGAGCAAGTTTTATATCCATCCTTATTTGCCCAGTACCTGTCTAACGCCGATGAGCGACTGAGATGGCAGGCCAATGCCCTGCCTGCTGATGACCTGTGCACTGAGAACGCCATCATGCTGAAGAGGTTCAACCGCTACCCCCTGATCATTGACCCCTCAGGCCAGGCCACTGCCTTCATCATGAACGAGTACAAGGACAAGAAAATCACCAAGACAAGGTATGTATCGTATATAGACAAGTAGAACTTGTTCAATATTGTGTCAGAGAACACTAATGTGTTTAAAAAGGATTCCTTGATGTATTTTTTTTTTTGGTGAACCTTTACTTAATTCATTTCATATTATGTAATACATAATAATGTTTCACATATTAATTCCCATGTACCTGTTCATACAACATAATATTATTTCAGTTTCCTTGATGATTCGTTCCGTAAGAATCTGGAGAGTGCCCTCCGTTTCGGCAACCCACTCTTGGTCCAGGTAAAGAGAAATTATAGTACATGTATATGGTATATACATTTTAAATTTTACATTTTCTACTTTTTAAATTCGTCGTGTTCAGTGAGATCATTGGAACATCCTTAATAGAGGTCAAACTCCAGGAGTAAGGATGGACAATATATTCATGACACAACTGTGAAATAAATTGACAGGATGTTCAGTCCTTTAATGTTATATTTAACTTCATACTGGTAGTCAATATTACCACTAGACCAAGCTTGCTACTTCTGTTGGTAGAGCCCTTGACTTCAAACCAGAGGTTCTTGGCTTCAATACCCGGCCCAGCCACATAACTTGTCTGGGGTTTGGTTGTGAAATCATTTCTACAGCCATTCTCCCCCTACCTCTGATTCAAGTAGGGCAGTTGTCAGTAACAGGCATGAGTATGTGCACTTTCACTGGTTGATGATTAGTTTATGACTCTTTGTACTATTAATCTATGTTTTCTTGTAGGACGTAGAGAGCTATGACCCCATTTTGAACCCTGTGCTGAACCGCGAGTTGCGCCGCACGGGTGGCCGAGTGTTGATCACCCTGGGAGACCAGGACATTGATCTCTCACCTTCCTTCACCATATTTCTCTCTACCAGAGACCCCAATGTGAGTACATTTAACTTTTATTGGACGTTGTACGTTTAATAAGTATTTGTTTGTCTTGTTTAGGTTTTATATCAGAGTTCCATGCTCAATCCTCTGTATGTCCTTTGAAGTGTTATTGTAATTAAATGTGTATTTGTTTTGTCTTGCTATTACAGGTTGAGTTCCCCCCAGATCTGTGCTCGAGGGTGACCTTTGTGAACTTCACTGTTACCAGAAGCAGTCTCCAAGACCAGTGTCTGAACCATGTATGTAATTAATGAAGAAAGAAGGATTAATGATGCTATACCACACAATTAAAGTTTGTTTCTATGACAATTCAGAGTGAATTTACCTAAAACAGGGATATATATTTCAAGCAGCCGTTGTCCCCTAGAATTTGTGCAAGGCCCATAGCTGTTCTGAGAAAAGTCGTATGCCTTCAATACAAGAGTTATTGCAGGAACAGTGTGGACAACATGTAGTCTGTAATTAAGTTTAAGCGATCCTCGTTTTGATTTGAAATAAAAACAGAAGCAAAGACTTTGATACCAGTTTATTTTCACCTTTAATTGTATTTTGCCTGAAATGAATATTGACACTTAACAACACAAATGGCTTTAATAATGCCAATGGCATATGGAATGAGATGGCAGGTGCAGCAGGGTGTTCCCCAATATTTTGGCAGGTAACTGCCCTGTATAAATTCTGCTTCTATCTGCAGGGGCCCTAGATTTTTTTAGAAAACTCGCATTTTTTCCTTCCAAGACATTCTGGCGGAACAAATCCTGTGATCGACAATTTAGTTCCTCACTCTGTTGGTTTGATCCCCACTCTGGAAACGTTCTCAAGATTTCTCTTTCCCCACCAAGTACTGGTTCTACCCAGGAAACGTACTAAAAGTATCTAAATATGCTCAGGCTTTCAATGAAATCAAGCTTTAATAAATACAAGAAACAAAATGATAGTTTATAACCCATATATTGTAATACCACACATTGATCAAAGACCCGGGTTTTCCTGGCCATTTTGGGGAACAAAAATATTTTTGGGAATTTGTTAGTGCAAAAAGTCCACTGATTTGGGAAAAACTCATTCTTCAACCTGTTATAATAATTCAAAGTATAAGAACAAGATGTAATTGAAATGAAATTGAGATATAATTATCATAAGACAGTTATTAAAAAAAAAAAAACGTATTTTTGTTTTCCACATTTGGAATTTTGTTCACCATTTTGTTTTGGGAATGCGTCCATTTAACGGACCCGTAGATTCGCAAGGAAAAGGCCAGACACCGAACAAATAATCTCCCACAGGTGCTGAAGGCAGAGAGACCGGACGTGGACGAGAAGCGTTCAGACCTCCTCAAGCTGCAGGGAGAGTTCCAAGTACGCCTCCGTCAGCTGGAGAAGTCCCTCCTGCAGGCGCTCAACGAGGTCAAGGGTCGTATCCTTGACGACGACAGCATCATCTCGCACCTGGAGAAGCTGAAGAAGGAGGCGGCGGATGTGGCGCGCAAGATGGAGGAGACAGACGTGGTGATGGCCGAGGTGGAGGCCACGTCCCAGCAGTATCTGCCCCTGGCCTCGTCCTGTAGCAGCATCTACTTCACACTGGAGGCATTCAAACAGGCATGTAGCAGGTTGTCTTAGCAAACATCCCTCATATTGGGGGTTGCTTTGATTTGCTATAATGATGACATTGATGTTTCACGCTGAATTTTACACATTTGTATGGGTGTTGACTTGTAAAAATGATCACAGCGATGTTTGACACTTGAGTTTACACTTTTGTACATAAAGATAAAAGTCAGGGCCTGGTTGCTCAAAACTTTAATGGCCAGTTAAGGTAACAGTCTGTTAACTTCAGACCCAAATAAAATAAATTTTAAAAGCAATATTTTTATGCCCCCGGTAGGGTGGCATATAGTGATCGCACTGTCCGTCTGTCTGTCTGTCTGTCCTTCCGTCACACTTTGCGTTTAGGTTTCGAAAAATGCTCATAACTTCTATGTCCCTTGAGATATAACCTTCATATTTGGTATGCATGTGCATATGGACAAGGCCTTTCCATACGCACAAAAATTTTAACCCCTGTGACCTTGACCTTGAAGTAAGGGTCTGCGTTTAGGTTTCAAAATCTGCGTTTAGGTTTCGAAAAATGCTCATAACTTCTATGTCCCTTGAGATATAACCTTCATATTTGGTATGCATGTGTATATGGACAAGGCCTTTCCATACGCACANATATACAGACCAATGACTTAATAATTATTTTCATTCTTACTATTTTCATGTCTATAATCCTGTTTTTCTGATGTGTTTATGTTGATACTTTTGTATTTTCGCATGCATTCACTGCTAGCCCTGTCTGTGCTTTTTCCGTTCACCAGTCCTTAGCATTTTACCCGATCCATTAAGGTTGGGCATTCTTGTCCTTTGCACATTATTTTACTTGATTGAGACTATTGTAGCATTTGAAACAAGCGTAATCATTACGTCATGAATTGAGCATTGTTGGAAAAACTGGGCTAATCAGGGAATACTTCTTCCGCTTTTATGGTATTTTTCTTTTAAAGGAAGTCTCTACTGAATGAATATTCAGTTTAGGCGTAAAGTGTCGCCCCTGATTAGCCTGTGCTGACTCCACAGGCTAATCTGGGACAACACTTTAAGCACATACATTAAGCCCACTTTTCCCAGAATGAGGCTCAAACGTTCCATTGCTTTGTGCAGGTTCACTTCCTGTACCAGTACTCCCTGCAGTTCTTCCTGGAGATCTTCCATGCAGTGTTGAACAGTCAGAAGCTGGGAGGAGTAAAGGAGTACGGCAGCAGGCTGGCCATCATTACACAGGAACTCTTCCAGGTAGGGGGCACTACTCAGTTCAAACCTGGGCCCGTATTCACCAACCTTTTCTTAGACTTAAGAATAAAGAAAAGACTTAGATTCAAGAAAAAACACTTCTGACTTTGAAAAGGCTAAAAATGGTGAATATGTCAGTTACAACATGTCCTCAATGAAGAAAAATGTAATAAGAGGTGGTTATTGCCAAGTTTGACTCAAAATTTATGGAATTACTGGATATTTCAATTTAAAGAATCATCTGTATTCTTAGTCTTAAGTCTTAAGAATTGTTTGGGTTAGACAACCCCTTATTTTATCTGTTCATTGTTTGCATGAAATCATTCTTTTATATTTTTCTACACACTTCATTTTGTAACACGTACAGCCATGTTGGAAAATTCCTGCTACACTAGAAAGTTATACTTTGGTAAAATCATTTCTTTATTCGGTTATGCATTCCCATTTCAAGGACACGTACAGCCACGTGGGTCGAGGCATGCTACATGAGGACAGGATCACGTTTGCAATCCAGCTGGCACGTATCTACCTGAAGGGTCTGCAGAGTGAGTCCACGTACGATCAGGAGTTCCATCAGTTCCTGAGGAGCCAGGAGACTCTTCTCACCGGCCGGCTCCCTGCACTCATACAGGGCCTCACTCAATCACAGGTGGGCATTGTAATGTTTGTTTTAATGAGCCTTGCTCTTGGAAAACGGGGCTTAATGCATGTGCGTTAAATGTCTGCACAGGCTAATCTGGGATTACACTTAACGCTTTTAAGGTATTGTTTTGTTCTTAGCGAAAATACAGTTTAGGTGGAAAGTGTCGTCCCTGATTAGCTTGTGTGGACTGCACAGGCTAATCTGGGACGACACTTTACGTACATGCATTAAGCCCTATTTTGTTTAGAGCGAGGCTCAAATGTATTTGCCTTGGAACTTGTTTACCTATTGGCAACACAGGCTTTTGTAACGGTTTTGTTTGATGGACAATTCATATTTTGAAAGTTTTTATTTAGCTCCTTTAACTATTTTATATCCTTTGTTTAAATTGAGCTTTATATTCAAATTGTTGAGCAAAGTTAAACTGCTCGTTTGCGTTTTTTTTAGAATGTTTGTGATGCAGACTTTTAAGCAAACAATGGAATGCAACCCTTTTTTTCCACTATTTCATGCTGCTGTGTTGAATCCTTTGTGTTTACCTTAAAATATGCTGTGAGTGAAAATAACATGCATGAAATTTAAAAGTTGTAAAAGTTTGCCTCAATTTTTGATACCCCAGTGTTTGTATTGGCTAAACATGTACTGGAGCACATGGCTGTCTTGAGCCTTATTTGCATGTTGTTTCATCTAATATTTTAGCAAGAAGCGCTGGTGAGGTTGTCCCAGACCAAGCAGTTTAAGAGCATTATTGATGAGGTGAAAGGAAATGTGGTACGTAGAAAAGCTCAGCATTGGCAAGCCTGTATAGAACTCAAACATTTTGTTAAGTATTCAAGAAAAACAGGCCATTATAGTTGTTAAACACCAAGGAATATTAATATTGAGGGTCATTTTACAAAGGATCAGTTTAAAGAATCTTCATGATGCGTGTCTTCAAATACTTTGTTGGACAATACTGCTCCTGATCTCACCTGTATTAAAGTTCATACATGTAATCTAAAAAATAATGTTTACTTTAAACACTGGCCAACCTGAATGTTTTGTTAGGGCAGGGATTTCCATCGGCTAAAGGTTTGAGATGTAAGACTATTTTTAGTAAACTTACAGCATTTTTTTTCTTCCAATTTTGAAAAGTACCAGTACCGGTCCAGTTGGGATAAATCGAGTCGTAAAAACCAAAGGTGGGAAAAATCAAGTTGGGAAATCCTCAAATTGGGAAATTCACGTTGTGAAATTTGGGTCTTGTTAAATACTTACGACTTAATTGCCTTTAAAATGCTAGTAATCATTAGGACAAGTTCACAACTCTATGGTTTTCTGAAAGAAAAAAAAACAAGAGCATTATTTTGATTCATATTGTTTCTTGTGTAAAAGTGGTAACGTAACATTCAATTGAAACTTTCTGCATTATCAATACACTGGTTGGTTGAGTTACCTTTACTTATGTGATACTTGACTTGTTTTAAGTATGATTTGAGCAAGGGTTGTGTCAACGGATTGAACAACAAATCTCTTATAAAAAGTATGAAAGTAATAAAAAAAAAAGTATTGAACAATTCTTAAGTATTAAAATGATCCACCTAACGTAAAAAAATATATTCACTAATTTATTCCAAGTGCAACAATGTATTAAATGTTTTTGTATGATGATGTTTCCTATCATTAGACATTAATGTTTGTGCTATCAGAACAAGAAAAAGGTAAGACCAGAGTGTTGCTTGTTGTCAGACAATGTGTTGATGTGGTACAAGTCTGTTGCCATGGTGTCAGGGGGTTCAAATAATTGTGTGTGAATTGAGTGGTGTTGTATTTGACACACTTTCTTTAACAAGTTGAGTGCAATTGCAGTGCTGTTTAAAGAAGTTAAAATGCCTATATATACAAGTTTAGTTTCAATTTTTGGAGCCTTGTTTGAATTGCACTGACTAACAATTATGGTAATATGATTTTGTCTTAAAGGCCAATATATAATGAGACATGGTTCCATGTTGCAGATTTTCTGTATGGATGCCTCACCATGGCAATATTTAATATTAATAAATGTATGGTGAAGATTATATGGTTATCATTCAGTTGATTTATTGCTACCTGGTATACTTGTATTAATTTATGTTTACAAGCAAACAGTGTAATTGGATTCATAAGGAATATCTTTAAGCACAGTGAAAAAACTACATATCAAAATTCAAAATGATTTCATTTAAAATTTATTAAATTACTTAAGGATTAAATCTGTTCAGGAAGCTAGTGCTTGCTTTTACTTTATAGATGGAAATGTCTAGGACAGATTGTTAGAATTGAGCAAAACATATGTAACTGCTTATCATTGCTATATGAGAGACAAAAGTCTCATGCATTCTCAATCCTCGAATGATATATTAAGGGAATTTATAACAAGAGCTTGGACTTCCACAGTTTGAACTTACTGGAAGTGGTTTGTCAATCCCATACTGTTGAAAGCGCAGAACAAATCCAAGCAAACTAGCATACAAACCTTAGTGTACCATCAATGATTGTTTGTTGAACAGGAGCTACAGGCCTGGTTGGAGAGTGCAAGTCCAGAAACAGACATACCCCAGCTGTGGAAAGAGGAGAAAGAACTATGTACGTAGGCAGGGAATAAAATGGGGATTTTTGTATTGGATGAAAATAGAGCTCCTTCCAGATAACGCACCTTCTTCGGTTTAATAAATTCTGCTTTAGAAATTGTTCTTTATTTGTCTTTGTTGTTTTAAAAAAGTCAACTTACCCCTCTGATGGACGCAGGGTAGTTTATCCCCTGATTTTTTTTACTCTCAAATATCATTACAGAAAGAGTCATGATATTATAAGATTGTTATTATGTTGTTAACATAACCGGTTGAATGAATAACCTTAATGAAAATCTGAAAAATTTTAGAACAATGGAGTAAAACTAAATTAGCTATAATTTGTCTTTAGTGTGAAGAAAAATTCTTATGAAGTGAGGGTGTTAATATTACAGTGTGTGTGTATCTTAATTGTATGGGGTAACATGACTGGAATACATCTTGCAAGACTAGAAAACACATTAGTTCACAACTCATTAGGTGCTTATACTAGGCATTTATAATATTGACGTTGACCCTTTACTGCTCAGAAACAAAGTGAAAATGGCCTATGCAACCAGCATAAAACCAGAACAGTCTGCGAGTAACTCCCAGTACAAACGTGTCAAAATGGGTATCTGAGAGGTAAAGGATTAAGTATGGTGATAAATGAGAATATGACAAAAAATGCCTAACTATTATTTCTGTAGCGTCCATTGGCAAGGCTGTCAATGGCCTGCTGGTGGTACAGGCACTGAGACCGGATCGTCTCACCTCCATGGCAAGAATCTTTGTGGAGAAAGTGCTCGGATCTACCTTCGCACATGCTGCAGATAAGGAGCTAGATCTGGCAGAAATTGTGGAGAACGAGGTACATATAACACAGGCTGATGTAAAAGAAAATTATTTATAACAAATATATATATATTATATGGAAATGTGGGGGTTTTTTTAGTCAAAGAGCAGCCTCTGCAAAAGTCTGTGTGGCCTTGAACAAGGGCAGTAAAAATGTGTGAGGGTCAGTTGTTATTTTACCCTAGAATACTGGCCCTCATAGCAGGTAAAGCTTCTGGTAAGTTACCATATGTGTATTTGACAGGCCAGTGAAATAATGTCTGGACCAGTGATAGTTATGAGAGAACCAGACCTTGTTGCCGGTAATGGACTTGTGACTTTCACGGTGACTGATGAAGATTGTATGGTTTGTGTTGTAATGAACATGAAGGTCGTACAGTTGAGTGTATTGATACATGTTTTGCTTCAGATCAAGGCCAACACACCAGTATTGATGTGCTCCGTACCAGGCTATGATGCCAGCGGCAGAGTGGATGATCTGGCGACAGAACTCGGCAAGCAGCTCACATCCATTGCCATTGGTCAGTATTCACAAGTGATTGAGCCCTCATATAACATAAAAATTAAGAGTTATTGCCCTGATTATTAATTATCATGTAGATGGAAATGCTATTTGTTTATTGTTGCTTTCAAGTAATAAAAGCATAAGAATCATGGCTTGCTTGGCTTCAAAGTTTATAAGCCAATTAACTATTTTATCATTCTGATGCGTGGCTTTGTAATCGTGCTTACTCACGCACTCTTAGTTCTATTCCTATGCATAAGGATTCCATATTGTCATTAATAAGCCAGTACTTAATTATAAAATTAAACATATGTCCCTTTAGAAACTCAATCATGGCAACTCTTTCTCTCAATAGTTTCCAATCATTTTTCTCTTTTTGAGAAAACTGGGCTTAATCCATGTGCGTAAAGTGTCAGCCCAGATAAGCCTGTGCAGTCTGCACTTGCTAATCAGGGATGACACTTTCCGCCTTAACTGGATTTTTGCTAATAATGACTTCCTTTAAATGAAAAATACCATAATAGCGGAAAGTGTCTTCCCTGTTTAGCATGTGCAGACTAAACAGGCTAATCTGGGACGACACTTTACACACATGCATTAAGGCCCAGTTTTCTCAGAACGAGGCACATATATAGAAGAAACAGTAAAAATCCTTACTCAGCCATTCTGTCAATCAGCCATTCTGTCACTCAGCCATTCTGTCTCTCAGCCATTCTGTCACTCAGCCATTCTGTCACTCAGCCATTCTGTCTCTCAGCCATTCTGTCTCTCAGCCATTCTGTCACTCAGCCATTCTGTCACTAAGCCATTCTGTCTCTCAGCCATTCTGTCTCTCAGCCATTCTGTCACTCAGCCATTCTGTCACTAAGCCATTCTGTCTCTCAGCCATTCTGTCTCTCAGCCATTCTGTCACTCAGCCATTCTGTCACTAAGCCATTCTGTCTCTCAGCCATTCTGTCTCTCAGCCATTCTGTCACTCAGCCATTCTGTCACTAAGCCATTCTGTCTCTCAGCCATTCTGTCTCTCAGCCATTCTGTCACTCAGCCATTCTGTAACTCCACAGGCTCTGCGGAAGGCTTCACACAGGCTGACAAGGTGATCAACTCATCCAGCAAGTCTGGTCGCTGGGTGATGCTGAAGAACGTGCACCTGGCCCCCCAGTGGCTGGTACAGCTGGAGAAGAAGCTGCACAACCTCACGCCCCACCCCGCCTTCCGGCTCTTCCTCACCATGGAGATCAACCCTAAGCTGCCGACCAACCTGCTGCGCGCGGGCCGCGTGTTCACGTTCGAGCCCCCGCCCGGCGTGTCCGCTAACCTGCTGAGAACGTTCAGCACTATTCCCGCCACCAGGATGTGTAGGGTGAGTGAACACTGGGGAATATATGGTACTGCTTTGGTGTTCAAAGTTGGTCTTAATTGTGGTGAAGAGTAAGGGGACATATATTAAGGTTTTGAGTTGGTTTCTCTATTTTAAGTACCAGTTTGTACTGGCATTGCTTACTTATGGATCTACAAAGAATTAAAAGAAACGCTACTCTATTGACAAAAACTCTTATCCATTTTCTACCAATAACGCAATTTGTTAAAGTAGCATATGACATTGAAAACAGATTCAGATTTCTTTTGTACTTCTGCTGATGCCGTGTCAGAAATTTTGTGGGAGGATATTACCTTGTGTTAAGAACTGTTGTTTTATGTGTGTAGCAATGGTGTGTATACTACCATTTAGGAGCCCAATGAGCGTGCACGCCTGTACTTCCTGCTGGCCTGGTTCCATGCTATCGTGCAGGAGAGGATGCGGTACATGCCTCTGGGCTGGGCCAAGAAGTATGAGTTCACAGAGTCCGACCTGAAGGTGGCCTGCGACATGCTTGATACCTGGATAGACAGCGTTGCTTTGGTGAGACTCGTAGTTCAGTGTGTTGTTGGTTTTAACTCCCATGTTAATTTAATACCAGGAATAAAATAATAAGATATGAAGAAGAAGAAAATACCTTTAAATAGAATATTATGATGTTCAAATACAAATACAACAAAATAAAAATTCATGTGAAAAGCAAATTTGTTATAGGTTACCAATTCACAGTTTTATATGCATTAAAGTGTTTTCAAAATGCCATGTACCCTTTCTGTCCATTTGACTAGATTTAGTTTTCATGAACTTGTACATAACATGTGTATGTTATAGGCTTGTCCTAGTTATAACAAGGTCATGTTATTTATGGGCTAGAAGCAATCTGTTCTTAAGTGCTTTAATACCTGGGGTTTATACTGCAGGCCTATTTAGGTACCAATGTGCATTAATGTTGATTATTGCATGTTCCATGTGTTTGTAGGGTCGCACCAATCTGCCCCCTGAGAAGGTGCCCTGGGACGCTATCAAGACCCTTCTGTCACAGTGCATCTACGGTGGCAAGATTGACAACAACTTTGACCAGGTATGCATTCATGTACAGCAGTGGGTTGGGGTGGTGGGGGNGGGAGGTTCTATGAAATAGTGCAGAAATTCAACCAGTTGTCAATATAATATGAATGATCCCCGTAGGAATATCAGTAAGTCAAACTTTGTTAAGATCCTCTAACATAAAGACAACACTTTATGTAACAATAAACTTCGGTGGGAAATAACGTGTTTTGAGATTCAAATCCATGCATCGTGCATTCAGGCAATTGTGACTTTTCAATGACCTGAATTCAGTAAGGAATAAGAAACAGCGGAATATAAGACATTGACAAATTTTATCAGTACAAAAGCTGTGTCAATGTTATATACACCAAAAAATATTGTATCTTAAACTCCAATTTTCTGATTTTTGAGGCAGTTTTTTTATTCAAAACAACCACAGATCACATCCAAAAATATGGTAATTTCAGCGGCTGCTGAGTTCATTTATTGACAAGCTGTTCTCGCCCAAGAGCTTTGAGGGAGACTTCACCCTGGTGGCAAGCCTTGGGGAGGGTCTCGGCAAGAAGATATCCATGCCCGACAGCATCAGGTAGGCAAAGGGGGACTGTAATAGATGTTGTCTCATATACTTCTCTACTTATAGTGGTGAAGTACATGTGTTTTGATCTTGGTTTTAAAAATTCTGGACAGATTGTGAAATCATTTACTGGAGTTAATGACTATATTTCTTGTAAATCAAATGTTTTGTCAACATAATATGTGTTCTTGTATTCATATTGTGTTTAGCTCTTATACTTTAGATGTATAATGATAACATAATTAAATGTGTATATCATTATTTGTTTTCCGTACATTTAGTTAGAAATGCGAACAATATAAGGATTGTAATATGAAAATGTCAATAACAATAACATAAAACCCACATCTTATGCCATATGTGGCCAGTGTAGCTCCAGACCTGTCTGAGCATGCGAGCAGCCTGGAGCCACCCTGTAAGCTATTGAGACCACATAACCTTGCATGACTATAGCGGACAAGGCAGCTTCTGACCCAACTGTGCAAATGCCCATCCTAGTCTGGATCTAGTCTGGCTGCATATCATTATATGTCATATGACCCATTTTCATCACCTAGCTCATACTATGTTCATAACATTTATATCATTTTTCCATGTATTTCCCAGGCGTGAGGAGTTTGTTGCGTTCTCAGAGCACCTGGAGGCAGACAGACAGACACCGTCCTGGCTCGGTCTGCCCAACAATGCAGAGAAAGTGCTGCTCACCACACATGGATCAGACATGTGTGCTAAACTCATGAAGGTAAACACACATCTTTGACTGACACAATCGGAATTGCCTCTTAAAAATACATGACTACCGGTATTTGGTATTTTCTATAATCTGTGGGAAATTTCATAAGGCCTAAAAAAATAACATGTCTGTTTCCGGTTACGGGCTCAAAAAAATGATGGTCGGTAGGTCGGGAAACTTTTTTTTTTTTTTTTTTTTTGGCAAANTACTCATTTCGAACCAACATGTTTAAAATAATTAAAATGAAAGTTATGCACAAACCATTTCAAGATAATACAGATAATGACCTTATTGGGATAATCAAGTACTGTTTCACACTTGAGGTTACGATTTCATTTAATAAAACACAGAAACGTTTACATTAAAACGAACGCGAAACTGTCAAACTTCGCATCGCGGGAACGATCGGTTTTTATAATTACCGTAAAAACGCAGTCATAAGTCGAGATTTTTTACCTCCAAAATTTGATTAAAATTACAGTCTCGACTAATGAGGTTGTCAATGTTTTTTTTTTTATTGAAATTCAATCAAGATCTATCGATTCCCGCGGTAATATTGTTGTATAGAAAACTTGTTGATTTATGACAAACAAAACATCGTCTTTTAACTGATACTTACCAGTTAATATAATCACAGTTTGCAACATTGTTTTTATCTTGATAATTTAATCCATAGTTTTCATATGAGCAGGTGGTTTTTTATACTGAACATGTACAAGCATCAATGCCATTATTAAAAGTAGCGCGAAAATTTGAAATCTGTGTGAACGGACAGTTTGACTTCATCAAAGGAAAGCCGCTTCCTGTCTGAAGCCATTAATCAACACCGTTCTCGCCGACAAAATTGGCTTCCTTTGTGTAGCAATCAACCCGCTAAACAAATCGTGTGTTTGTTACTCGATGGCAATCGTCTAGTTATGTTACAGCACGTGTTAAGCTCCGCCTTCTAATCTTTTTCAGCGAACGGAGGTGGAGCTTAACAGGTAATTTAACACGTGTTTTACACAAGTTGAGTCTCGAATGGCCGTAATTACTTGACCTTAGTTTGGAAACAACGAATTATATTCTTTTGGATTTTTCCGAGAAAGGACAATTTGTTTCCATTTACCAACAGGCAACTTCTTGTACAGTTCCTAACAATGGAGTACAGGTGGTATAAACTTCGGGCCGTTTGCGATCTAAATATCGTTGTTGTCCACTCGCGATTTTTTTTTCTTTTTTTTTATTTTTGATAAAAAAATTGCAGTCGGGGGTAAATTGACATGGTCGGTCGGGTAACCGGAAACAAATGTGTTTTTTTATTACGCCTAAACATTTGAAAGTCTAATGATGCACAGTTTAGACATGTATTCTACATATAAATATGCATAAAGTGTCGTCCCGGGTTAGCCTGTGCAGTCCACACAGGCTAATCAGGGACAACACTTTCTGCCTAAACTGGATTTTGGCTACTAAGAGATTTCCTTTACAGGAAAAATACCAAAAAAAGTGGCAAGTGTCGTCCCTGATTAATTAAGTATTAAGCCAGAACCTCATAAATATATATCCGTGCAGGTTGAGCTGTTGGAAGATGATGATGAGTTGGTGACCCTCAGTCCGGATGATGATGAGAAGAGAGTGGTAGACGGGCGGCCTGCATGGATGAGGACCCTGCACACCTCTGTGAAGACATGGCTAGACCTCGTACCCAAGGTGAGCAGTAGTCTGTGAACACCTGGCACTGCAGTCTCCATCAAAGTCATTAAACCATTATTGACCTCAAGGTCTGGAAATCGCATAAAATCATTTGCTAAAATTAAATATTTCTAGCCAGTCATCAACAAATTGATACTTTTATCAGAATTTTTCACCGGCTATGAGAACCATTGTTGTGTAATTTTGTTTCTGGATCTTGTGGCATTTTACTGGCTTTGTTTGATGGATGATGGACTTAAATGGAGACTGTGTTAGGCATCCATCTTGCAGTGTGATGTGTGGATGTTTGTTTAACATGTGTACGAATTTACCATGTAACACTGTTGTAAACTGTTTCTTTATTGTTCGACTGTGCTGGTGTCAGTAGACTGTAGTCTGTTCTCCTCTCATTTCTTGACTCGGCATGTTACTTTTTACAAATACTAACTGACTGACTTGCTATGTGTATCTCTTTTTTTTTATGTGTTTATCTGAATGTCTTTGTGAATTACTATATTGTTGTGTTTTTTTTTGCATATGAACCATATGAATGTTTGTATTACAGTATATAATATAAATTTCATTCCATTCATTATACCTACTATAACCTGTTTGTGTATGTGATTGTCTTGTATGATTCTGTCATGCAACTAACAGTTTTACTATGTGTATCTTATAGTTTGTATATTTGTTAACATTTTGACTAACAATATAATGGCTAATACTTGTGTGTGAACCTGTTGCTAGGGATATGAAGAAGTGGTACGTATCATAAATGTATCTATATTTTCCCATCCATCATTTTACCAATGTTTCCCAATGCCAAATCCTATTTCATCCTTTGATTTCACAGTGATTACATTTTGTTCGTATGCAATTTAAGTTGATTTTGCTTCTTGAGTACAGTTTAATGGTAAATGGCATTTATAAGTGTATACCTTTGGTCAAATAGGTGTGGAAGCTGGTTTAATAAATACATCACAGCTTTCAATGTTACAAATTTCTTTGGAATTCGATATTAATTATGTGTATGGGATATTTATGTATTGCTTATAATGAAAACTGTTTTAGCAAATCTTTGGCCAGTAAACAATGTTTTTCATTTTGTGAGGGAGTTTAAAGCATGTAAGCTTCACTGGTGAAAGAACTATGGCTTGTTAAGTTATTGCTTGGGCATTGATTTGCTGTAAATCTTCCATATGTGGTAAAAATAAAAAGCGCAAATCATTAGGTATTGAAGCTAACTTTTGGCATATTTGTAAATATCAAATTATCCTTATATTGATGGTAATTTATGTATATGAATCTTCTTCCAGTTGAAATTGACAGACTTTAAGTTGCAGTTTTACTAATAATCTAATCCCATTTACACATTTAACATATTTGCCATATTTGATTAGGAGTTTATACCTGAGCCCCACTCTGGGAAAATGGGTCTTAAAACATGTGCATAAAGTGTTTTCCAAGATTTGCCTGTTCAGTTCGCTCTGTGGACTGCACAGGCTAATCTGGGAGGACACATTACGCACAAGCATTTCACATATTTTTTTACAAGAGCAAGGCTCGCTTTAATTGTTATCACACAGTGTTTCATATTTTACCCGATATTGCCAGACTGTTGGAGCTATGAAGAGGACCATTGAGAACATCAAGGATCCACTCTTCCGATTCTTCGAGCGAGAGGTGAACCTGGGAGGTCGGTTGCTAGGCGACGTGAGACGCGACCTTGCCGACGTGCTACAGGTGTGCGTGGGAGAGAAGAAGCCGACCAATCACCATAGAAACATGATGGCAGACCTTGCTAAAGGTATGTTTACGGTGATTGCGTTGAGGAAATAAATTCAAGGAACTGAATTCTCATGATAGACTTTTTATAGGAATTCTGTTTTTTTTTGCACTTATTGTACTTTTCTGCATAAGATATTCCATAACTTTGTAATTTATATCTTTTCTTATGCGAAGTATACGTTTTTCCCTAGAGTAAAATCCAGTGGAAGTTCAAAAGCAAAATTAAATTTAATGTTTACAAAAATATATATATAAAAAAATGATTGTGCATCAGCTGAAAACCTGCATCAGTGGTAGTAGTTACTATAAAAAAATTATTTAATGGAAGTCACTTAATTTTTATATTTTTGCAATCATCAAAACAATGTTAGTTGTTTTTTTGTAATAAATGATATATAGGGACAAGTGATTACCGGGTACATTTGTTAAAGTCATTAGTCAAGAATGTCCTTTGATAAAACTTGAAAACTGAAAAAATGATTTTTTTAACAGTCTACAAAAACTAAGGCTATGCGTGTATTTACCAGGTATGATCCCCGAGTCGTGGCGCAGGTACACTGTGCCGGCTGGTATCACGGTGATCCAGTGGATCACAGACTTCAGTCAGAGGATCAAACAGCTGCAGGCTGTAGTCCAAGTGGCTCAGGGAGGGGCCAAGGAACTCAAGGTGACACGCTCATACACACTGAGTGTTCTATTACTGCATTTAATCCTTAACCACTCAGATAGACACTTTGACCCGTTTGTAGTCCTTTATTAAAAGAAATTTAAATTAAAGACCTTTTGAACAAGAAAAAAGTTGTGTATGCCACATTTTCAACTGTGAGATACTGATGAGCAGCAAACAGCATAAAACCTGAACAGACTGGGATTAACTCGCAGGCTGTTCTGGTTGTATGCTGTTGCATATGGCCGTTTATACTTTGCTTCTGAGCGGAAAAGGGTTAAAGGCAATATAATGCCTAGGTCAGAAGTATTTCTTCTTAAGGCCAAAACATTAGCCTTTGATTAAGGGATGAAAATTGTGACTAATTTACTTACATTAAGCATTTAACATCAATTGAAACTTTATCAAATTTACATGCGAGTCCTGATCTTGAAAATGATGTGCAAAGTAGTCATTGTTTAAAAAAAATTATTGTAATATTTTGAGGGAGAAAGTTATAAAGGTTCATACTAAGCATCTGCTCCTGCAGTTACTATCAAGTGTACATCAATGTGCATCATGTGTGTGAAAAGTCCAGGTTGTAAATTTCATTGTGTATGCCCAATGTTTCAGAACCTACAAGTGTGGCTTGGAGGTCTGTTCATTGCTGAAGCTTACATCACGGCCACCAGGCAGTACGTGGCCCAGGCCAACAGCTGGTCTCTAGAGGAACTACACCTCGATGTAAGTGAATGTTTGTTTGATTGTTTTGTTTTTTTACTGTTATCCGCTCTTTGTTCATTCTTTTCTTGACTCCGATTCAGAGTTTTCAGTTAGTGGCATAAGTATCTGTACTTATCACTGATTAAATATATTTCACAAGAAAAGTGGAGTGTGTTAAATGACCTTCGTGATATGAGGGAAATGACAAACAAACTCAGAATTACTCATTAAGCAGGTTTTCCATATCAAGTGGAGTGAGTTAAATGACCTACATGATATGAGGGTTATGACAAACAAACTCACAATTACTCATCAGGTTTCCCTGATCAAGTGTAGTGGGTTATATGACCTACGTTATATAGAGTAAATGACAAACAAGCTCAGAATAAACAATTAAACATTGTGTGTTCCCTCTCTCCTGCAGGTGAATGTGACAGATGGGAAGTCTGGTTCCCTGGATGCGTGCAGTTTCTGTGTGACCGGCCTGAAGCTGCAGGGAGCCGTGTGCAAGCTGAACAAGCTGCAGCTCTCCTCCACTATCTCCACGGACCTGCCGCTCACCCTGCTCAGATGGGTCAGGTATGTACTGGTACTCTGCGATAGATGTTTAGTAAGCACTTGCACTCACCCTGCTCAGATGGGTCAGGTACGTACTGGTACCCTGCGCTACATGTTTCAATAAGCACTTGCACTCAACTTGCTCAGATGGGTCAGGTATGTACTGGTACCCTGCGCTACATGTTTCAATAAGCACTTGCACTCACCCTGCTCAGATGGGTCAGGTACGTACTGGTACCCTGCGATAGATGTTTCAATTAGCACTACAATGTGTTAGCCAGTTGCAATAAGCATCTACAATTTGTGAGCCAGTTGCAATAAGCATCTACAATTTGTGAGCCAGTTGCAATAAGCATCTACAATTTGTGAGTTAGTTGTGAATCTTGAAACTTATCTGCAACTTAATCTTAAGCATTAAAAATAACCTAATTCAACTGGTTAATGATGTGTAAGTTAATAACAAGGGATTTTTTATGCAGTCTGCTTGTAATTCAACTGGTTAATGATATGTAAGTTAATAACAAGGGATTTTTTATGCAGTCTGCTTGTAGACAAGGGTTAATGGGAATTGTTTATTTGTTGCACTAGCAAAACTGTATAAATGCGATCCTTACACTGTGTTTACTGAAGAATTATATCTTGATTGATTTTCACACATGCTTGAAGGCAATATACAATCATGAATTTTTATGTACACATTTTGAAAATGATCTGCTAAAATAAAAAAATTCAAGCAATTATTTAATTATAGCCATCAATATTGAATTTAGAGTCCATATTTATATTCATATAAACCTGTATTTAACACAAAATTATGGAATTTGAATCCTAATGTTGGCTAAATAATTTGTTGCTGTAAGGACTTTGACTGCATTGCATAATGGGTTACATTCAGTTTACCTTAAAGTTAAATAGTAGGTTTGTGTCGGAGTATTTTATCTTAAGCGAGTGAACAAAAAAGTATACCAAAGACATTTGAAGGTGACAATTATTTATTGGTTTTGAAAGATAAACTGAATGTTACCTCCTATGCAATCTCATCAGATCCAATCTATAGAACATCAGCGTCAGACTGAAGATGATTTCAATGAGATTCATAGTGTAACCATTATGTTATCCTTGACAGTGTTTTAAGCCATTTTCAGATAATTGCCACAAATCAAGACAAATTTCTTCTAATAGTTAATTGCTTTCCATTCCCATCCACAGGCTGGACAGCATTGATGGTGGGAAGGGGGTCAAGGTCACACTGCCCGTGTACCTGAACGCCACCCGGGCTCAGCTGCTGTTCACGCTGGACTTTGCCACCGAGGGACAGGGTTCTGGGAAGGATCACAGCTTCTATGAGAGAGGTGTGGCACTCGTGTCCTCCGACCTGGGATAGACCATTGTCATGGTTATTGCAGACAGCTTTTGACAACAATTTCTTTAAAAACGTGCTGATATTTTCTTGTGTGAACATATGTGTAAACTTGAACAACAAGCAATATAGCAGTTTTTATTATAGTGTAAATCATAATTACCAACTTTTCTGTAAGCAGTTACAGAAAGTCAACATACACTTTGGATTTCAGTGTAAGGTATTAACTGGACTTTAAAACAATTACAAAAAAAAAAAAAAAAAAAAAAAAGCTGCATACACTTTGGATTTCAGTGTCAACTTTCATCTTAACTGCTAGCAATTTAAAAACCGAATATTCACTTTGGATTTCAGTGTTAATGAACATTTAAAAAATGTGTATTGGTAAAAAAAATAAAAAAAATACAACTTTTTTTTCAAAATGTGCTTCTGTTGTGAAATGTGCTTTTGATTGTGCAATTAACATGATTTCATTAACTTGTGGTATTGGTTTCTCTTCTTTACTTCCACAGATTAATTTGATTGGTTCTTCATGCTCTGTAATATACATGTATTTGAACATTAAATTGTTCTAAAATTATTCCCAGTATACGTATTCTCCCTTAAAGAATAATACATAATAATTGTGTTGTTCCTTAAAAAATGTTTTATTCATACTTATTACATCGTTTACAAATTAAAACAAAACATGATTCAATTATTATTTTCATGCCGGTATAGATGTATATTACTATGTCAGCGTACTTATTTGGTTCAGTTATATATTCTTATAAACTTTTGTCAATGAGGAATTGTTTTGATCTTCTGAATACTGTCTTTTAATATGTGAAAATAAATGTGTTGATACTAACTAGCAAACGTGATCATGATATTTTATACTGTAACTTATATAAATCATTCCTTCACAGAACTTTTAATTTAATAATCATTACTAATTTAGTAACATCAAAGGCATTGTTAATACTAATTACAATATCTGCATATACATGAACATCTTGTATTGTTGGCTATTCTGGAATAAACTTTTTTTTGCTGCTTATTAAGTGTTTTTTGTTGTATTTGGGAGCATGTTATTACATGTAGTTCTGTGGGTTTTTTTTTGCGTGTACCAGTTAGAAAATACAATAATCCATTTTTCACTTTATAACAATGTACATGTATGTGTTTGTATTTTATATTGGTATAGTGCTACAACATTCACATGGCATTAGTAAACACAAATAGAATAAAGTAAACGCTTCGAGTATTTCCTATATTTGCACGAGTTTAACGAGGCCATAACAGTATACTTAGTGAGGAACGCTTTACTGGATTTAAATCGCTAACTGTTGATAACAGCGTAAGTTTATTTATGCATCAAATATTTTCTACTTTAAACGTTGAAAATTCAAAAGAGGATTTTTTTTAAATCTGCATCATGCATGAAGTAGTTAAGGTTTCACATCGAACTGTTTTTTTTGCTTATCGTTTTGTTATATATGAATTGGTGTCCGGTCAATTTATTTGAGTTTAATAAGATCGTCATTCAAGGTACACTTTTATTTCCTTAATTGGTGTGGAACTCCAATATACGCTTCCGTAGAATATACGAAGCTTACAGAAAACGTTCACTGTTCAATGAAAGATATATTTGCTCATTCATATCAGTACGGTATGTAAAATCAACGACGCACACTAATTGTGAGGAATTTGTAAGCAGCATGAACGGGATTTTTTATTTGGTACAACCTCAAGACCCTCACGAAGCCCAACCATTGTTATTGCAGACGCTGATGGGAACCTCTTTACCGAGAGTGCCGCAGTCCTGAACAGGTGGACCGAATTCTGCAGCGACCTATATAACTACGCGCTTCGACAAGACCCCAGTCTCCTGAACGATCCCAGACCAGAAGCGGACGACCAAACTGCAGGCATCACACTTCAAGTACTTTGGAGCAACCCTGTCCAAAGATGGCACCAGTACCGCTGAGGTCCGAATAAGAATTGCCATGGCGACCACAGCGATGCCCATACTTAGCTTGTTGTGAGTAAGCAACTCCCATCAGCTTCCCCACCAAGTGCAAACTCTAAAAGCCCCTCGTAGTATCCTTCCTATTGAACCCGGACGTTTCACGCGGACACAGAACGCAGGATACATGTCTTTTAACATGAGAGTCTATTAAGACTGCTCTACATCTCCTGCATGGAGCACAAGACCAACGAGTACGTCCGTAATATGACGGCGAAGCGTGTTGGTTCACACGAGCCCCGCCTGGCGACAATCAAACGACGAACGCTGGCTTAAACACGTCACCAGGCACGAATCTTGTGCACGACTGTGCTCCAGGGCACGCAAGAAGGAGATCGCCGTCGAGGATGTCAGAAGAACAGCTGGATGGAAAATGCGAAAGAGTGGACGTCCCCCCTTATGGATGAGCACCACGCAGCTTCCCACAACAGACCTTACTAGCGGGGGATCTCTGTGTCGTCGTCCCGTATTCCCCCATAACGGCCACATCGGTCGAGGGAATGATGATTATTTGATTTCATTAACCAGCAATACATTTATTCACAGACACTGATTGACATACAGGCTGATCTTAAATTGCATAGGAACTATTATATTTCTTCAACACAATTATTTTCTGCAAATTGATACATTTTACTACTTTAACACAATTCTTTCACATCTGATCTTTGTAATAAATGCCACATATACTTTTGCTTACTGACTTTCAGATATAAAATCTTCACAAAATTTCATAAAAAAATCACTAATGCTTTATACAAGTAAACCAACATAACTATTAAACAAGATAAGAATGGCTAATACGTTAATCCCGTGCACACTTTGATGTTCCACTTCATTTATTGTCTCGTGTTTGCCTCAAAACGTCTTCATCGTTTCCTTTGAAACTCTAAACAGACGCTCCACATATAAGGAGCCTGAATTAAAAACTACAAGCGGTGACACTTACAGGCCACCATCCGTAAGATTTCTTAATGACGAATCCAGGAAGTTTAGTAACTTAAATGTATAACATCGACAAACGTACCTAATGGCGCGTACTTGGTCATAATGAAAGTGTTTCGTAAAGTGTGTCAGCCAATAGCCTCGCATAGTAGATATATATAATTCGGCGATCACATTTACTAATATTCGAACAACATCAAGGCATTTATCATTTGGATATTTTCGCAGTCTGAACTTCAGAAATCGGAACCATGTTCCTGTGGTTGTTAGTCGTTGTTGCTGCTGCTGATTTTTACCTAACTCGTTCGTTAACTTCGATTAATACAAATTTGATTACAAATGCTTTATGTGGAAATATTGTTTTATAAGTTTGCCATGATTCCATTGAGAATAAGACAGCCCAGAATAACAACACAAATAAATATGACTAACAGTTATAACATTAAAATAAGGAAATAAGTATTCACGTGATAATGCTTGCATAAATGTTTATAAAAGCATTGTTTAAATGGGCTTGTTCACAGATTTTGGCATGTTTTGAAGTTTTCTATTAAATGCTTTAAATTGATAAAGGTAAACATCGGAACTAAATAGCTCCAGTATAAAACAAGAAGAAATATTAAAGAAAAAAAAAGTAATCCACACTGGAACTCGAACCACTGACCCTTGGAGTAAAGTCTAGCAATCCTCGAAATGTTACAACATATAACGATAAAAACAAAATACTCCAAATTATTAAATCGTTTCGCGTTTTTAACGCGTTATAATGTTAACGTTTTAAAACCGTCAAACGATGCATATAATGGATATTTAGGGGCATGGTAAATGTTCAGTAGTACTGTTTACTCGCAAATATCATAACTAAAACGAAAATTTGCAGATCTGAAACTATTTATTTTTTCAATTTTGTCAATTTAACAAAAACGTGAAAAAATACCATTTAACTCATATCATCGTGAATCAACTGATAAGCATTATCATCGACAATTATTTCGACAATTATTAAAAAATAAATGATCGTCACTGACTGAATTAGTTCATTAATTAAATTTAAAAAATAAAAATACGATTCAACATATTCACGGCTTACTACCATTTCTAACCATTCTGCGTTACAGGCGTATGCGTCGCGTATGTTTTGAATAAACACATTGAAGCATACATTGTTCATCACCCCCAAGGCGGAAGATATGAATGTTAATTGAAATTTGATAACTCAATGGGTAAACTCTGAATGAACACACACCTGCATCCTCTCTGGGTATGTGGCTAGACTGACATATTTATCACTTGCCCTTACAAAGACATTGTAGCCATAGACAGGTTAAAGTTTCGCATTAACATTCAAGCAAGTGTTATGATTTTAAGTTGTTCGCAAGAGTTTTAAAAGTCGATCTGTCTTAGCTACAGCAAGAACGATAACCATTGCATCTGCCGGTGAACACTGATGATCCTGTTTATACTTAACCACTGTTGGTACACTGCAGGCAGTGAGTTTGTGTATGTAATCAATACTGTTTAACAGCTTGTGCGACGACATTTGCCAGTTTGTCATTGAAATCTGTACATATTGGCTGCGTTCAGGGAAAACGGGGCTTAATGCATGTCAAATAAGTGGTGTTCTGTGCACACTGATAGCCTGTGCAGTGCGCACAAGCTAATCAATGACGACACTTTCTGATTTTATGGTGTTTTTCGTTTAAAGAGAGTCCGTGGTATTGGGATGACAATGTATGCATATGCGTTAAGCCCGGTTTTTCCAAAATGAACCTAAATTATATTTTCTATTAATAATGTGAAAAAAAGATAACATTTTGAGTCGCAGTTGTCTCCCTTTATCAGACTTTTTTTTATTGAAAACCTGGTTTTGTGACAATTTTGTCCCTTGTTTATTTCCTTAATTGGTGTGGAACTCCAATATACGCTTCCGTAGAATATACGAAGCTTACAGAAAACGTTCACTGTTCAATGAAAGATATATTCGCTCATTCATATCAGTACGGTACGTAAAATCAACGACGCACACTAATTGTGAAGAATTTGTAAGCAGCATGAACAGGATTTTTTATTTGGTACAACCTCAAGACCCTCACGAAGCCCAAGGCCATTGTTATTGCAGACGCTGACGGGAACGTCCTGACCGAGAGTGCCGCAGTCCTGAACAGGTGGACCGAATACTGCAGCGACCTCTATAACTACGCGCTTCGACAAGACCCCAGTCTCCTGAACGATCCCAGACCAGAAGCGGACGACCAAACTGCAGGCATCACACTTCAAGTACTTTGGAGCAACCCTGTCCAAAGATGGCACCAGTACCGCTGAGGTCCGAATAAGAATTGCCATGGCGACCACAGCGATGCCCATACTTAGCTGGTTGTGAGTAAGCAACTCTCATCAGCTTCCCCACCAAGTGCAAACTCTAAAAGCCCCTCGAAGTATCCTTCCTATTGAACGGCTGCGAAACCCGGACGTTTCACGCGGACACAGAACGCAGGATACATGTCTTTTAACATGAGTCTATTAAGACTGCTCTACATCTCCTGCATGGAGCACAAGACCAAGGAGTACGTCCGTAATATGACGGCGAAGCGTGTTGGTTCACACGAGCCCCGCCTGGCGACAATCAAACGACGAACGCTGGCTTAAACACGTCACTAGGCATGAATCACTGTGCACGACTGTGCTCCATGGCACACAAGAAGGAGTTCGCCGTCATGGCCGTCAGAAGAACAGCTGGATGGAAAATGTGAAAGAGTGAACTTATATAGACTCCTTATGGATGAGCACCACGCAGCTTCCTACAACAGACCTGACTAGCAGAGGATCTCTATGTCCTCGTCCCTTATTCCCACATAACGGCCACATCGGTCACGGGAATGATAATGATTTGATTTTATTAACCAGCAATACATTTATTCACAGACACTGATTGGCATACAGCCTGATCTTAAATTGCATGGGAACTATTCTATTTCGTCAACACAATTATTTTCTGCAAATTGATAAATTTAACTACTTTAACACTTGCACATCTGATCTTTGTAATAAATGCCACGTATACTTTTGCTTACTGACATTCAGATATAGAATCTTCATTAAATTCCATAAAAAATCACTAATGCTTAATCCAAGTAAACCAAAATAACTATTAAACAAGATAAGAATGGCTAATACGTTTATCCTGTGCACACTTTGATGTTTCACTTCATTTATTGTCTGGTGTTTTGCCTCAATACGTCTTCTTCGTTTCCTTTGAAACTCTAAACAGACACTCCACATATAAGCAGCCTGAATTAAAAAATTCAAGCGGTGACCTTACAGGCCACCATACGTAAAATTTCTTAATGACGAATCCAGGAAGGTTAGTAACTTAAATATATAACATCGACAAACGTACCTAATGGCGAGTACTTTGTCATAATGAAAGTGTTTCGTAAAGTTTGTGAGCCAATGAGTGGCGCATAGTAGATATATATAATTCGGCGACCACATATACTAATATTCGAATACTTTCCCGACATTTATCATTTTGGATATTTTCACAGTCTGAAGTTCAGAAATACAACTAGGCGAAATTAACGCGTATTTATAAGTCAGAAGATATATATCAACAAACAGTAAATTACACAACATACTCATATATAAAACAAATGCAGTCTTATATACAAGTTTTTTTTCGTTAGTATCAATATTATATTCGCATATATTTGATTTAAAACAGAAAACATGTATGTGTACATGTAATCGCAATGTTAAATTGAAAATTCATTGATTTACTTTTAAATGACGTGTAAAAGTTGTGTAAAGTATTACAGTACAGTATATTAGCAGTTTTGAAATCATGGTCTGTGTAACATGTAACATGATGTGCCATTAACGCTCATTGGGTCATTGTCGACCTGAAATTGGCTTCTAGTCACCCCCGAGTGACTTCAATGAGCGTAGCGCATTGGGTCATTGTCGACCTGAAATGGCTTGAAGTCACCCGGGGATGACTAGAAGCCGATTCATGTCAACCTGGGGTGACTTCAAGCCGATTTATGTCACCCTGGGGTGACATGAAGCCGATTCTATTCACCCGGGGGTGACATGAATCGGCTTGAAGTCACCCTAGTAACTATACATGATAATAAGCGTAAAGGAATATAAAACTATTTTAGCTACATAACCAAAACATAAAACAATCTATTACGTTTATATTTCTTAAATATTTTACACAGTCAGCATATCGAAAATGTGAAACGAACGTGAAAAGAAGAGAAAAGCAAATACAAATATTAACACAATAAGATAAATTTCCTTACAAAATGTGTCTTTTTTTACGCAATCACTGTGATTTCGAAATTCTGGTGTTTAAGTCGTTATACTTGTGTAAAAAGTCTAAAACAATATCAATATTTCTAAAAACAAGACAATTTTTGTGCAAATGTTAATCTTAATTGCATGGCAATTATACATAAGCAGACCGAAGATCGTTATAGGACAATACGTATAACGTTGCACTAAACATACTAATCAGACCTGTCGTTCCATGCTCTCATGTAACCGTCGTGCAAAAGATTATAAACATACCGAGAGATCAAAACAGGTGCAACCGAATTGGATTGGTCATTGCAAAGCATGCGTGGCTCAAACCAGTTTAAAGCACAACGAACATTACACTTAGCCACACAGATATGTACATACATGTACATATACACATTTAATTGTAGTTCAAATCAAAAAGCAATAAATGATGATATCTATTCAATTTTATTACAACTCAATTAGTCAGTGTTTTTGAAGCATGACTAAATAAAATTGGTATAAGAATCAGAGTTATCCGTTCTTGTTAACGAAGTTTTGAAACCCAGAAACATAAATTTATAGAACACATTTCAAACTGTTGTAATGCATCTAAGTTGTTATCTTTGTCATTTTTTTTTTACTGTATGACGTTTGCAAATAAAAATGAACATTTTTTATTCAAACAAGTTGTCTCAACATTTAAAATAACGATACTTTGACACCAAAAAGTTCTTCATAACATAAAATAAACATGCAAACATTTAACATACAACAAAGTAAGACATGCATAAACTTACTATCTGTCACATAGTTGGCAACAAAACACACCTTCCACACACTCAGAAACAAACCTGTGTTTTATAAAGTAGAGACAAATATTCACACACACAATTACAGAAATAATAGGGGGAATTAAAACTTACTAAAACAACATAATTTTGTTTATAAAGTTATCATAAACAATACAACAAAAAGGTCAAAACAGTAACGATGTAAGGTTTAAATACATTTTTTGTCTTGAAATTTGATGTTTTAACGGTTTTCTCCTCGGTTGATACAGCAGTGGTTTCGTGGCGTGTATTTTTTGGAAACTAGCAATTACAATATTTATTTCACGAATGAAAAATTAGTGTTATCATTAAAAAGGAATGAAATACAGGCGTAAAAAGAGAAACAAAACAGACGACAGCGTTCCACTAAGTGTGTCGAATTTACATAAAAAAGTGTCTTATACATTTTGCAAGAACTGTAGATGAAGTTATTTTCAAAAAGGTATAGAACTTGCCAAAAGTAATATGTTAACGATCATATTTCCTCCGTATATTTACCTCTTAATCGTTGTGCATGGTTCTTTCGACAATGTTTGTATCAAAGTCTGCGTTTCCCCTGTATGTAGCAATAACAATAGTCTGAAAAGCTCGTAAACATTCAAGTTTTCTCCCGGCTTCAGTGTGACTACCAGTTGTTTTGCTGTAAATCGCTTCTGCCATAAAGCCTCCGTCTACTAGAAGACTGACAGGACCAAGAACCGCTGCTGCTGCCGTTGCAACGGATGCTCCGACTCTAGCAGCAGCAAGACCTATCCCAACAGCGCTATGAACTGACCTCAAAATCGACCCGATCGACATACTACCTCGAATGTTCAACCCAGGACTGTCAGGACCTCTGTTCCCGATGGCGTTTAGGTTGAATTCTTTCGTGAAATCTGTAAGCGCTTGTTCAAAGTCGCCTCTTATCTTTTCCAAATTTTCTTTAATTACAGCAGTGGATTGGTTCTGCTTAACCGCTTCGTGAACGCGAAAACCGCCTTGCACTATTCCGCTTGAGGCACCAATAGCACCACCGGCAATGGTTAAGCCCAAGGATACTCCAAATGTTACTGGTATAAGAGCAAGACCAACAACTCCGAGAACACCTCCTACCAGGCCAGATACGGAAGTACCAATGACTGCATTGTTGACTTGTCCTCTCCTTTCTTGCAATTCAGATGGTAGTGTCCCGATAGATATAGCTTCATTGAACTTTCCTAATTCCATCTCAAACTTGTTTAAAACTGCGTATTTATGTTTGAATGCATTATCTGGAAAAAATAATAATCGGGAACAAAATATTGTAAGTAAGTGTACCTGTATGCAACATGTATCTTGTAAAATAGAATGTTTAGTGCGTTAAATGGTTCAGCTATTATTGAAATTGTACTTATCCGCTGTGTAGTGAAACAATTTTATTTATATAACATAATACCGGCATAAACAGAACGTGTGTATGTGTCTCCAAATGGCATGTATTTTAGCGTTTTACGTTAATTAACTCTATTCTTACTTCGTCTAACATTAAGAAAGCTTTTACGTACCTTTGCAGAGGAATGTTTCTAAAATAGAATATTCTAAAAATATGATCAAATACAGTGATTATTTCTTTCTCAATAGGATAACAATTTTGAATTGAAAAGAGTACTTGAATTCAGCAAATAGCAGTTCCGATTTATTTTTATATCAATAATGATTTTAATGTAAAACATCTCAGAACATTTATTGCTGGACTTTATATTCAGTAGGTCTTTCTTACTTACCGAACAGGTCAAACCGGTCACTCAGAATCGTCAGAATTTCGAATTCGCAGCGCCTTAAAAGAATCTGCAAAATAAACAAGAAATATCTTTAAAAAAGATATACGGCGTTGATTGTGGTTGGAGTTGGTGAAAGGTAAAGAGTTTAATTAATGAGATCAAAGATAGCGAATGTCTTTTTTCCATGATGTTCTTAGCTGCATCACATGCAAAACGGGATGTTACGCGGAGTTTTTGCGGCTTATTTTACAATTTTACATATTGCTTATCATATATCTATATATACAAACCAGAAAAACAAAAGAAGAATTGAAGTGAAATTAAAACATATAAATCAACCGGCCACACGCGAAGTATCCGTACATATTTGAAATATTTATACGCGCGTTCTTCGAACAAACCTGTTTTAGTGGTGTGTCGGGCATTGCTATTTGATTCGATTATTAACAGTATCGGGAATCATCGCGCTCATGCTTAATAAATTGGTCAAAATGGTGGAATATACTTGTTAAATTAATCGAAAATAATATTTATCATGGTTTCGCTGAAGACGCATTAAGAATCTATGATTGACATACCATAAGTATATCGCCGAATATCTTCATTTAACATATTTCTGGTCTAACCCTTTGCATGCTGGGAAATTTGTCGTCTGCTAAAATCTTGTCTGCTGAATTTCTAAAATTAGAATTTTATTCCATTTTTTTTCAAAGAACACTATCAGAATAGCAAACAGTTTGGATCCTGATGAGATGCCACGTTCTGTGGCGTCTCATCTGGACCCAAACTGTTTGCAAAGGCCTTCAAAATTCGGTTCCAGCACTGAAAGAGCTAAATACAATTCCAGTTCGCCTAGTTAACGCGATAGCGCCTATAGTATATAACGATCCGTTTACTGACCGCGAACTGACCCTGATACCTTGCGGGTTGGAATGCAATGCATTTAAGTGAGGTCACGATTCCACTGCTGGAACGACGGCTTGTTTAAAACTTTATACTTTTACATGTTTAATGTTCAATTTCGAAAACAATTAAAATTGGTTTGACCAAAATGAAAATCAGGATAGGGAAAAACGATACTTTTGTGAACTAAAATATACTAGTACACAGGCAGCAATATGGTAGTAATAACTCAATATGAGAACATAACCTTTAAGTACAAACGCTCTGGCGCTGACAATCCTCTGAATATAAAGGGGAACACAAACCTGTATTGATGTCAAGAGTTGAGTGTAAAACTGTTCTATCCATCAAGACTTTTTATTAGAGATAAAATTGTTTCATGCTGAACAGGCAGTAAAACTGTGTTACATGCTATACTACAAAGACGCGGTCATGTTTCAAATGTTCTGGGGGATTATGCGCAAATCATCCAATGGAATAAATTAACTTAAATTTAAATAATTAACTTTATTTGAATTTTGTTGGACACTTACAAAAGTCAGGTAAGGTGAAAAGCTGGCTTAGACAGCTACGCCGAAAAACATAGACTTGTTTTGCGGAGTTAGCTATACGTTTATATAACTGGTTAAACTGAACTCTCAACTTGGCGAGACCACGAGACTGATGTGTTTGCCATTCGAGGCATTTATCAAGTATCAAATGAACAACTGGGATCAAAACTAAGCCTTCCTTGTATGAATACACAGGTGGTTTACCAACCGACTTCAAAACATTAACATGTATTTCATAACACAAATAAAACAACGGCAATTATTACTCTTACTTAGGATTCGCGTTTCCGCCGTTATCATGTCAAATTACGCAATGTTTTTTTAATGGTAGCAAAAACGTAGTGCACGGTACGTTCGTCCCATGGGGGCAGCGTAAATATCAGAGTAAATGAGTTATCATCACTTACTGAAAATTGTCCATTTATAGTGTAGACTTCTAATCCTGAATCCCAATATTTACAAAAAGGCAAAACATAAGTAGCACTTCCATTTATGAAACTGCGGCATTGTTTGTCATTCTCTAATCAACATGAGTCGTAATTCTCGAGTTATAAGGAGTAATACATTCGTTTGGTTAGAACAACTGTAACCTCCGAGTTAGGTCTCATGACAGCTTGCTATATACAAATTGTATCGATATTGTCTATGCAAAATTAAGTTATTTACCAGAAGCCAACCGTCCGTCGTATACCAATCATTAAAACCGTGATTGTTTCACTTCGTATAACATGAAAAAGCTAGGTCACCGGCTTGGAACGTTCAATACAAAACATTGGGTGATTAAAACCTCACACTTCACATTCAGACCAGAGAGAAATGCAAAGCAAACAAGAGTAAATGAACCTTAACACCAGAAAATCGCATTTCAAATTTAAAACGATAAATGAAAATTTAAATTTGATTAAATTGCAAACCGAACTTTTATGAATAATTAAGCGTTTCCAAAGTTGTATAATGGTGCCGCAGTAAGTTGTGCCTGCATAATCTATGCAGTCGACACACAACTATGTGGGTGGAGAATCTAATAATTTAACTCTCGCCCAACGTGGTTTATTAAAATAATTTTACATGATAACATAAGGTATCAGTCTCTATTTCCTAACAACATTGGTTTTCTAACTGCATATTTTATGTACCTTGCAGAATATTAACACATGTTCATGTGGGCCGTCTGACAAATGCTTTATTAACTTCAGACGGAGTGTCTCATCGGAACGTTGTGGAGCTTTTAATTTACGCCAGGAGTCTTCATGTCGTACCTCTATTGTCGTTTCAGAAATATCCCTGCAGTCTGTTGCAATACTTAAATATACAATCAATGGATGTATACGTAAACATCTATTGATATATACTAACAATAACAGAAATAAATGCACATAATATGCGCTGTAGTCGATAAGACAATGTCACGCATGCAATGCTTACCAGAATTCTTCAGTCCAGTAGCGGATGCGCTTGTTACCTGGCGGTAACCGATCTGCATGCTTTTGAACATCATCAATCAGTGATTCTGGTAGTGCAATTTGATCTAGTGGCGTGCCTGTTGTCACATAGAACATTGCTGATTCATTGCGTTTAAGTACAAATTGCAACTAAACTTATAAAAGACACTCGAAATTAAAGATAGTGGAAATATATGTGTTACGGAAACTGATGCCCCCAAAATACATACACATCCACCAGTCATTTAAAAAAACAACTTGCTTCTTCATATAGTGTACTTTATATAGACTCAGTGCTAGTATACTTGAAAAAGGACGATAATCATGTATACAGAAATTACCGCTCTTTTTTATGCATATTATACAGTGGGAAAAACAACAAAGAGCCATTTCTGCCAAACATTATCTCAGCCCAAATTAATGCCTTTAATTTCATTAGTTAACAACAAGTCTAAGGTACATGCTTTGCCAAATCTGGTCGCAGCCAAAACTCCCTCCTTTACGATCACCTATAATTAAACTCATTCTGCTTTGGAAATCTGAGTAAAATACACAAAGAAATTAAAGGCGTGTGTAGTACATTAAATTTGATTACTATATCTGCTGACGTGGAAAATAATCAAAGGGTCATATTTCTGGCATAACTGGTCACAGCTTATCCAAATGGTTATCATTTTGGTAATACTTATTGCAGTCTATCCTTCATTTACAATCACCTTCATATTTAGGCATTTAAAAAAGTATCGACTTAACAGGATCTGAATACATTTACTTTTGGAACATATGCGTTGTGGCAGACGTCCAGACAATTGTATTACTAATGCCTGGATTTTATTGATCATAAATAGCGCATAAAATTAAATTTCTTCATTATGTGATGCATTCAAATAAGTTACGACTTAGTAAAGAAGATAAACCAACCTTTTAAATGACGCGCAGCCAGCTCTACTAATCCTTTGCATTCCGGTCGCTGAGGTCGGGAGGATGCTGTTGGTCGTATTATATACATATGCGGCCCATTTGCATTCACGTGCATGTACGTCATCAGGATGCCGGAGTTACTATTTCCGTCGACATCAAACTTGTATGTATTGTTACTGTACTCAATTTCTTGAGTAATGTTCAGTAATTTCAAGGACTTGTATTCGTTCCATTTGCACTCATCATCACCATCCGATGTCACGACATAAATGTCAATGTCAACAAACGTTGCAAGGCAATAGAAATATATAGCAGAATTCGCGTTGTCATACTTTGGGTCAAGTACTTGTTGTTGAAGATCTTCTGGCTTGTTCGCATTCTGTCCAGATCCGGTAAATACATTTATGAGTACTTCTGTAATATCTTTACGGCTTGTTAAAATGTGTTCTTTTACTGCATGTCGAAGAGCAATGGGCTTATATTCAATGTCATTGAACAGCTCGTGACTTATCCACGTAAATATATCGGTCAACACGGGCTCCTCGGGTCGTGTACCTTTCATAAGAGATCTCAGTGCCCGACCTTCTTGGATGAAGGTTGCCACCTTAGACAAATTGTCTTCCCCTGCCATGTTTTACTGAAGTTATAAAAATTATATATACATGATCCATATATCCCTTACATGCAGAAAGACTTAAACAATCATTATTATATATAGTTCATGTATCCTTATATAGACATGTTTTAATCAATGGTTTATGCCATCAAAATAAATATCATAAATAACATTGAAACGAAAAACAAATACAAATTTCGCTATCAAGTACTGGTATTCACTTTATAATTTGATAATTTTGAAGACATTATATTACCCCTTTCATGAACTTAAATATTAATTTACTGAAATGATGCTTACTACATACATTTTAGTGCCTTATACACACTTTATGAAGTTTAAATGAACACATATCATTTGCTCTGGCAGAGACGTAGTTATTTACGTCTCTGGCTCTGGTTTCGCCTAACTGAGTTTCACTTCGGTCTTACATGTTGCTATCTTGAGCGTGCCTACAATGACACACACTGTATACAAGGAGCACAGCAGAGCAAATTTACACATTTTAACTGCAATATATGCCTTTTATGTCATTTTTCATTTTCAAAAGAGTCGAGAGTAAATGGAGCTGTCTTTCACAATAAAATTTGCATAAATGCATGTATCAATAACGCCCTAAGAATCCTCCACCCCAACGAATCGCATTTTACTTGTCTTCGCTTGTTACATCGAACAGTGTAAAATACCAACGTGACGTATGCAACTGCACTACTGTGTTAGCTATATTAAAAGGCAACACAAACTAAGGAATGCGTGGATCGTTGTGCGAAATAAATGTCTTGAACATGTACACTTAGTGGTACAGAGATCGTGAAAATAAATCAGTTTTTCCACAAACTTGTAACATTCTATTGGGACAAACAGACAGACACACCGACAACCCTAACGACCGACAGAGTGACTGCAATATACCTTTGCTGAGGGGATATGACTCCCAACTACTATATTGTGAATAAAATACAAATCAATTATATTTACTCAATAAAAATGGACGTTATATATAAACACATACCTGTTATCCAAAATTTACCATCCAACTTTGAATGAGAACAAGCACAAGAATAAGAAGACTTTTAATTAATAAACAGTGGAACAGTAAGGATATGTACTGCAAACGACGGTAGAATACGAGTCAATGTAACCCAATAAGGTCGTTTAAACATCCATTGAAAGATGAGCATACACAGTTTTTACTCCAGCTTAAATCGACAAATTTCAGGTAAACATGTGTTGCTTGAGTGCAAGTGGTTTACAGCTTCTCCTATAAATATGAGGTCGATTTACATCTAATTATTCGGACTAGTTTACAGCGTTTAAAAAAATAACTCGTGTAAGAAGGACTGCAATAAGTCCACACTAACGGAACACCTAACTCCTACCTACGCATTCACAGTTAATTATCCCAAATTATAATCTTCCCGTTACCTGCCGATTTATTTATTAACACGAAATATAAATACATCCAAAAGGACGAACATTCGATTTGAACGTAAATACTTAATTAAGTAAGTAAAACAAACTTTAAAATTCTAAACTTGTTTGACTTGTTTATTTATTATCCACCGTAGAGCACTAACACAATTTAGATTATTGCAAGTGTGAACATTGGTGATACAGATAAAACGATGAATTATAATCCAAGTCACTTTATACTTCTGCTTATAAAACTATATTAATTTGTCCAGTGTAAATCCAAACATAATATATAAAAAAGAGATAAAACATTCGCCACATGCATGTAAATAGGTGGAAATGAACCATTAAGCCGTCGAAGGGCGCCGTTAAGAGTTTATATTGCGAAACCAGTTAAACGATATAAGGCGTGATCATTGCCTTTCAACATAAACCATGTTACGTGACTCATTGAACATGTGTTACGAACAACTACATATTTTGTAATATGCTGACAGAAAGGCAAATGCAGCGAAGTTTGATCGACCGTTTTAAAGCAAACATAGTCACTTCAATAAAGTAATCACAAAAACACATATTTGAACAGTGGATGATTTTAGTAAAATTTGTCATAAAAGGAACATCAAATACTACACCTACATTCTTTAAAGAGGCGAAACATCAAACCTCAGTCATGTGTTTTCAGAATCATAGATTAAGTGCAACTAATAGAATGAAACTTCAGCTCATATTTAAAAAAGCGCTATATTACTGCAAAGTAATTTAATATAAAATATATTAAAGGGACTTTTTCACAGATTTTTGCATGTTTTGAAGTTTGTCATTTAATGCTTTAAATTGATAAATATAAACATCAGAACTAAAGAGCTGCAATATAAAAACAATGATAAAAGTNTAATTTTATCAATTTCTAACGATGATTTTTCGTAAACGAAAGTGTATTTTCGGTGTAAGTCTGCAGAATAAGTGTTATTTCGCACACTGATGTACATTGTTAATTTATTTCTTGAATCTGTGACAAAAAGTTGAAAACATCTCATTTTGATAAACTGTGAACAAGTCCCTTTAAAACCCTTGATGCGGCTGAAGAGTTTTGGGAGTGCATACACACATTGATTTTGACAATCTGACCTTAAAGGACGTTAGAGACAACTTAAATAAAAGCAAGTAATAAATTGGGTGAACAGTTGTGAAAATCTTAACAGAAAATAAACAAATCGTATGTAGAAAAACGTTCATGGACAATTTAACAACATTGTACATACTCGCGTTTTTTGGTAAATGAAATGAGTCTAACAGACAACGAACCAGAAACATTCTCTGTTCACGTCAATCCCCGCGCCGTAATATGATGTCACTTGAATACAGATTACCAATTCAAACAATCAAACAATTCCATTATCCCGTCATTTTCTATTATGAACAAAATGTGCGCATGCTAAATATTATTATAGTCAATAGCAAATGGGCATGCAGCCCACACAGCACCTACTAAATGAAACCTTTTCACTTCTTAACATAAAGTAATGACACATAAATAAGCCGGTTTCACTTTTTTGCGGCCATTTACATTTTTTACCAAGAATTTACTCGTGGACGGTTTGACTTGCCTCCATTTCTTGTGGTTCCCGATCATAATTTTGCGACTGGAGCAAATCCAATCAGGAGTTATATTTTAAACTCGGATTTGTCATTCCCGATGCCGAAAATACGAAGTTGAAAAGACGGAATTTTTGTGTTTAAAAAAACTAAACACTGCACGACTTCATATCACAAGAAACAATGCCTGCAAGTAGCACGTTTGAAAGTGTAGAACGGACGGGCGGATGGCGACGAACAGACAGACATAGAGACATACCGATTGACAGACAGAAAAAAGACAAACATACAGACAAACAGATGGAGAGACAGACGTTAAGGGTGATTCGTGTATACACCTCTATAATTCGTTGTTGGGGTATAAAGATGTGCTACCGGTGTATATTTATAATCATGCTGTTATAGTAAGTCTAAATTAAAAAATATGAAACCACACCAACTGTGTATCGCAGTTGATAGGTTATCATAGGGAGTATGAAAACAATTCCGATTTTTTCCTTACAGACATTGCAAAAAAAGAACTGGAATGTTGGATACTTCGTCTAGATCACTTGAATATAGGGTTATCCTGAAATACCGGCCCGTATTATGCATTCAAACGAAAATTTCAATATTAGAAGCTAGAGGCCATTTTACAGATACATACTCTATAATTATTTGCGATACATATGCCTTAATGTCCTCGGTAACGGACAAGTTCGTCATTAATGTTCTAGTACACACAGACAATGTGACCGCAGTGACATATCTAAACATTATAGGGGTACCGATTCAGGCAAAGGCAATGCATATGGTATAGAAATTTCGTCACAGTTTCAACAGAGCATCATTGTTCTTAAAGTAGACTTTATCCCAGGTAGGAAGAATTGCGAGGACCACTGGGAGTCCTGTCACTATCACGACATGATCCAGCTCGTGGAAGCTAGGGAAGAGGGTGTTCCAAGCACTGATGGAACGGACAACAATGTGCCACATCGATCTGTATGCTAAGAAGACCATTTCACAACTTCCAATGTAGTACAACTGGTTAAAAAGACCCTCGAGCGACTTGCTACAATGCCAATCTACACTCATGGAATGAAATAACAGGGAATGCGTTTCCCCCGTTTTGTCTTATTCAGTTTTGTGTGAAGAAAATATGTGAGAAATAGCCAATGTGGTGATAATAACTCTAGCATGGTCAGCTCAGCCCTCGTGGTCTCCGCTTTTAGTGATGGTTATTAAGAAAACACGTTTCTTCCGATGAAAAAGAAAAAAACAACTGACCTCAGCATCAGGTTAAACTCATCGTCTTATATTGTACAGCTCAATGCAGCAAATTGGCTGGATTGTTTCAGGGGAACCTAGAGGTACATTTAAGCCAAGCCAGTCTAAGGTAGTCCTGCGTAGCAAGAAGCACCTTTAAGTCGAGAAAGTCTGAGGTGGTCTGGCGTTGCCGGAGGCACATTTAACCCAAGCCAATCTAAGGTAGTCCTTCGTAGCAAGAGGCTCATTTAAGCAGAGGCAGTCTAAGGTGGTCCGGCGTAGCTAGAGGTTCATTTAAGCCGATGCACTCTAAGGTGATCCGGAGGCATGCCCCCGCGGAAAATGTTGCTAACCTAGAACATCTCCGGTTCGCTTTGGTGGCTACAAACAATATTCTACATGAACTAACCCTAATAAGTAATGATATATTAAGCTTAGTTAAGCACTTGTATTATGTTTTTTTTTGTGATTTTCGTTCCATACTGATGATATTTAAATAAAATTTGGTATATTGGTAAAGGCCAATTTGAAGATTATGCAAGACCCTTTCTTTCGCTTAAAGGCAAATATAAGGTGACTATTACTAAAATAGAACATACCTTAATGTTAAACTGAGGATGCCTCGTATTCCTTCAGCTGAATATTTCATGATTCTCAGTCATTGGAACCAATATGCGCTACCAGTTCATGCATTTTTTAAGGAGTATCGCAGATATAATTACATTATTAATTCGAACGTTATTGAATACCCTTTTTGTCCAAAAACGAATTGTTGGTCTGTTAAATCTTACTGTCTCGCTATAACATTAAACGATATATATATA